>JAUMHF010000019.1:1911241-1926488 GCA_032359275.1 Microctenopoma steveboyesi | reverse complement strand
CTCAGGCTAGCAGTCCCCCGGCTCCCCCACAGCAGCTGGGAAAACAGGCTGGCTGGGTGACGGTTCGCAAGGGGCATGGTCAAAAGAAGCCCTCCAAGGTTCACCACCAACCTCTTCATGTTTCTAACCGGTTTTCTCCACTCAGTGACACACCCGCTGAGAAAACCACTCTGATTAGTTAGTAGCAAGTAAAAGCTCAATAGCACCAAATGTACATCAAACCACAGCAACAATCCTCAAATGACTCAATGAATGCATTACTTACTTGTGATAGAGTAACGTTTCTAAAAACTCCAGGTACAGTGTGTGGTCTATCACTACATCAACATCTCTGAGGAATGTTTCGAGATTATATATAAGGAAATGGACTAATAGCAGCTTTATCTTTATCTTTCTGTCCTGATGAAAAGACAGGACAGCTTCGTTGTTCCACTTGACATATTGAATTTAAGGTCCAGGCACCTTGTAGTCACTAATCACAGGCGTAGTTGGGGAACTATGTTAGTTGACAGGCTGACTGCTGACACGTTATCCAGCTGGGAGCCGTGGATGTAGTAAGAAGAATGTGCATCAGGTTAAAACACGGCATGCAGTCCCTTCATTCCTTGAATGTTCCAGATTTGTGCTGTAATTATTATAGATTTGATTCTGTTTATGGATTGTGTTGTGAATGCCTGGCGTTTTATTGTAACCTTTGATTTCTTGCAGTTGGTTTTGCTGATGTGCAACATTTTATTTCATCTTTTGTACCAACAAATCCTGAAATACCAAAGTTAATGTTTTCTTACTTATGTCAATGTGAGAAGATGCTTTCAATCTACAGAATGTGCTGCGAATGCAGTTAGTCAGTCTTGGAGCTTGATTACGAGTAATCTAGCTGCTTAATTCAGAGGTAGGAAGCAAAAGTTGTGCCAAATTGGAATGAGCAATAACAACACACGCTGGACGGCACACAGCAGCTGATATGTAAATGTGCAAACATACAGTACCAGTTGTCACATCGAGCCGTAAACTCAGACATCTGTGTAAACCTAGTGTTTCATCTTAAGTAACAGCCAGGCAGAAACAACTATTCATTTGAGCTAGAGCACACAGCCGCTGGTCTCCTAGGCAACAGGCCAGGTTTCCCGCTGCAACAAATCGCTGAAGCCCATTGGTGGGAGGATGAGGAGCTCCCTGCAGCATTCCCATGGCAACCAGCTCTGTAGTTTCTGAGAAATGATGGCATGATTGTTTTATAACTCTGTAACACCAAGCTCACCCCCATACTGCCTCTCACACATATAGTATATTTCGTCTGCAGAGCGTGCAC
Organism: Microctenopoma steveboyesi; assembly: GCA_032359275.1. Taxonomy (NCBI): domain Eukaryota; kingdom Metazoa; phylum Chordata; class Actinopteri; order Anabantiformes; family Anabantidae; genus Microctenopoma; species Microctenopoma steveboyesi. Next base: position 1,925,176 of record JAUMHF010000019.1, on the reverse strand, counting down.
GCCTCGTTCCAGCCTGTCTGTATCCTCTCACTGATCCACTGCTCTGCATCTTTCAAACTGGCTTCACATCTCTTTGAGTTCCACCTTATTGACTTTTAGTTTCTTACCGGACTAAAAACAATAGACATATTCGATTTGTCAGTCGTGAACATGCATGTGCAAGTCTACACAAAGCATTCAGCTAAAATAGATGTAGAGGAAGTAAAGACTTAAGAGGAACGTAACAAGATCCCGTCATCATGACTAACACTGTATTTACAGCGAAGGGAGAAACTGTGCGTTGATTCTGATTTGTTCTAAGAAGGTTGAATGAATACATCTCTGTATGTGTGCTGTTTATATAAAGAGGAGATCATTTTAAGGTGGACATCTTTATTCTGTATATGCTCCTGTGTAAGGTCTCAAACCTTACAACGTAAAATGCTTTGAAATCACTTATATAAATAAAGGTACATTTGAAAACTAAACTCCAATGGAAATATGCTTTGTATACAGCAATTGCATCTGGGTTATGTTTTTTTATGTTAACATATTGAGGATGTGTTGTAAAAACTGACCGACGACCTGAACGACCTCTTCCAGCTTCTCCCCTCTCGCAAACGCTACATAGTTACGTTTGCTAGAACCACCAGACATAAGATCAGTTTCTTCCCCCAGGCAACATCTGTTATGAACAACTGACTGCTGCCGCTATATGGACACAAACTGCACTCAACTCAGCACACGCACACTGTCTTGTCTCTCTTTCTTGTTACAATTTGTCTGTCATTTATTGTTTTTCATGCTTGTTTTCTGTCTGTCCTGTCCTGGAGAACCTACAAACTACCAGAAGCAAATTCCGTGTATGTGCAACATACTTGGCGAATAAAGCTGATTCTGATATGTTGCATTGGAACAGAATCTGTCCAGTGATGGTATATACTGCAAATAGCATACCTGGAGATTTGATCTTCAAATAAAAGGCAGAAAGCAAACCTGGCAGCAAATAGCAAGTGAGCAGCCAATGAGTCATTTTTTGCACCACACTGTGCCTACACCGGTAGGCTGCGGTTTGGATGCATCACAGAATCGATACGCTTCTCCCATCATCAGTGTAGCTGTCCACGGTGCCCGGGTAGCATTCTTTTTGATTTTCAAATCTGCTCGCATAAAACATGCTTTTAACCAAAATACGTCTAAAACTACTACTACACCTGCACTCACCGGGCTGGCGTTACAACACGTAACCAGGACTGTGTTAAACATTTCTATCAGACAGGAATATACGTATTTCTGCTTTCCTGTTCCAGCAATGCAGAACTGACAACAACGTGTAAACCAGTGGAGCCACCACAGTGCATGTCCAGCCTATTTGTTCCACTGGTAAATAAAATGATATTCTGCATGTGTATGGACACACACACACACACACACACACACACACACACACACACACTGGGTAATCAGGCCCTCTTTGATCATCCGGGGTTGACTCAGTGGTTGCTATGCCAACAGGCAAGAATAAAGCTTTGAGCTGCAGTACTATGGCTTTCAGGACTGATGCAACATTTACCACCCCCCCCCCCCCCCTACCCCCACCACACTCCCCCGCTAGCACTCTCTCTCTCTCTTTCTTTCTTATTCTTGCACACACACACACACACACACACACACACACACACACCAGTTTCTTTTAGTTTTTCTCCAACTGTTTGGTGGATTTAGTATTTAGGTCACTGTTTTGTGGAAGGAGAGTGGGGGAGGCATCCCAGTGTAATGGCTGCTATTTACTGGTCACACATGCACACACACACACACATTCAGAATACTTGTGATCAGTACAGTGCTGTTCTGCTTTCTCAATTCTTATCCGAGTCTTTCTATCTCTCGGCCCCTGCTGTTAATTTGCCAGACGACACATGAGGGATTGTGGGAGGCCAAGTATCTTGTCCTCCTTCGTCTCCCTCGCTCTTGTCTCTCTCTATCTTCTTCCTCCCTCCTATCTAATGTAGCATGACCTACATTTGTTCACACTTTGGCCCTTTGATGCCTCCTTGTCTTGTCTTCTCTCCCTCCTCCACACACATTACAAAGACACACACACACACACACACACACACACACACGCACACACACACATACACACACACAGTCCTGCACCAGGGTGGGGGTGGGGTCCAGTCACTAAGTCCATTTAGACCTGTTAAGGGTGGAGTTCTAAAATAGAATACCAGCTAAGAACTGAGTTAACCTTGTTTCACAACACTGCCTGTGTGTTTGCATGCACTGTGTGTGTGTCTGCCTGAATAAATGTTGTGGATGCAGTGCCTCCTATGGACAAACAGCAACTCCACTGCAGTCACATGCATGACTCCACACTGCCCCCTGCAGAGCCTTGCTGAAGAGTAGACGAGGTTGAAAGTGTGCAGCAGTCACGCCACCTCTCTGCTGCCACCACGTGGTGACAGTCTGACTGCAGAGGACATCCTGTCCACACACAGAGCAGTTTTACACATGGCCATCCTGGTATTTGACCCTACATTTCTCCTTTGATGTGGGAGACTTGCTTTAAAAAGACCCAAACAACACATGAAAATACCTGTTACATCGTGGTCGTCAGTGTTCAACGGAGACACAAAAACAATGCATTGCTGGCAGATAACTAGTTGATTTAATTGTCATATTAAGGTGTCACTCACTGATTTTCCACATAATGATGAGGAACTGCACAGCTTTATAGCTTCTATGCTTTGCTGCGAACATTATCTTGGATTTGACTAATGGCCTTTACAAAGGCACCATTCATGTGCAACATCCATAAAAGAAAGATTTTAAAGATGCAGGTGTGGATATGGTTCACATTAAGAGGCTGCATCACGTTTGCCTCTTTCCGTTTTCTTTAAGTAGTGAAGGTAAAGTACTAAACCAACACAATCCCCATCACAAGTGATCATTACACGCCTACTGTGGCTGTAGGTGTGGAAGTCAAAGCAGTCAGGTTGCACTCTCCTTTATCTACTTAGTTTTCTAAAGCGCCTGAACTTAGGGAGAGTGAAAAACGGAGTCACAGCTGGATCTGGATGGAGTAGAGGGAAACGTCTCAGAGCTGTCGCCCTCTCCCGCCATCAGGGAAGCGAGCAAAAGCCTCCACTTCCTCCAATTCTCTCTATGTTTGCTTATTGGGTTGCACTTCATCCTGTTGTTCTTGTGTGTGTGTGTGTGTGTGTGTGTGTGTGTGTGTGTAGGCAGTCCATTCACTCAGTCGGTCACACTGAGACATGAACACAGCAGCAGCATGCTACACCAGAGGAGCGTCAAACAGGCCGGTGCTCATGGCATCCCAGGGTGAGCTGACCTCTAATGCCTGTATATAGAATATATACATTATATATTAAACACCTAGTTTTTCAATATAGTAATAATAAAACATCACTAGAGACTCATTTTGATAATGAAAACAGAAGCTTCCTGCGAAGTGTATTTGACTTAAAGGTGCGCGTGGGCAGGTCGACTAAATGACCGTCTACTGTTCCGGATGGATGAACAGAAGGTGGAGAAGTTCCTCCTTCTCAGCTGCGTAGCGGTTAAATGTGTGAATCACTGAAAGAAAAACAAAGTCAGACTCTCCTGTGATAACTTTGTCTACATCACGGCGAACCCATGACAAAATATTTGTGTTGTCCTTGTTACTAAACCTGCAGCATGTTGGCATCTCTCGTTGTTTTGGTTGTGTAGCGGTTTATTTTCCCATCATCGCTCTCATCAGCGTTGGTCTGGCTGCACCGTGCGCTACCTGATCAGAACCAACTGACCCACAGTAGATTCTTCTTTTCTGAGGAGCTGTTGAACAACATTACAACAGAAGCTGTGTGATATTTGTAGAACACAGAGGAGGAGGAGAGGACGAAGCAGAAATAAACACCCAAACCTGATCTCACTTGACCTCCTGCTGCATGGTCTGACTTTCCAGCAGCGTGGAGGAGTCTGTTAATGGTACCACGCTGTAAGGAGCCATCATGTCTGGTTAGAGCCATTAACACCAGCTCTTTGTGCTCCTCCACCATTAGCACTCAGTCTGGAGCTCGCAGCTAACACGAGCCCATTTTACCCCTATCTACAGCTAAATCACCCCGTCTTTCCATAGCGCATTGTTTCCAGCGTTCTCGCCTCACGTGAGTCACGTGCCAGTCATACCTCGCTAAACATATTTTAACGCTTCCACTAGCAGCCATGTTGGAGGTTAGAAGCTGCTGGGTAATGCTGGTGTTTGTCTGATGTATCACCAGTGACAATATGGACACTGGAGGAAAGTAACCAAGAAAATTTTAATTTCATGATATTTCTTCTTTGTTTATTCTCCTTTACTGCTACTTCATATTTAGGCAGAGGGCTGGGATGCACAGATCACAGGATCGATCCCCAGCTGTGGTTCCCAGCCCCTCCCCCACATCAGATGTTTCACTGAGCGAGACCCGAGCGCCGCCTGTGGCTGCTCACTGCTCCACTAGAACTTGAACTTGAAGTCTCACTGTGCGTTTGATCCGAAGCCACTGTAACGCAGTCAGAGGCCCGGGAAACAAATGCACCGAGTGAAAGTTATTGCAGCTGTTCAAGTTGGCTTTATCCACAACTGTTGAGTTTAAAGAAATGTATTTTACTGGAGCTTTATTTTATAAGGCTCTGAGCAGCTGTGTCAGGCTCTCCCTACGCACACACTGAACACACATGGCATTCAAACAGGCTTCCAGGAACAGAAGTGTGACGTTACCGCTCAGATGCATCCTGAGTGCGTGTCTGTCGCGGCGCCGCCTGACGGTCCGGCTTCCAGGGAAGTTGTGAGTTTTATGACAAGTGGCTGGTGAACTGTTCAAAGACAGAGGCAGCATGTGTGTGTGTGCATGTATGTGTCGACGTTTAAAGACGCATGGTGGGTGTGGGAGTGACGGGGGAGGGGCTGCTTGCATGACAGGATGTGTGTGCAGAGAACATTCCTGTGGAGGTTTTATCAACACGAGACGCTCGTGACCTTTTCAACCGCAAAGAAGGATCAATAAAAAGACTTAAAGGTCCATCACCATCTCAACGGCCTTTAGGCAAAACACATCTGAACTTCCATATTATACACGGCGACTCACGCATCTACATCCCATAAAAACACGTTTACATCGAACGACAAGTTTAAAAAAAAAGGACTGCACAGGTTACATCAGTCACACGTCTTCTGTTATGCATCAGCATACAGACTGTTGCATCCACAGATGACTGACTTGGTTTCAGCCCAGTATCACATCGTAGCATCCATCTCAGTGTGAGTCCAGTGGAAACGTTTGGCGTATGTGTGACCTCTGTGTAGTTTGAGGAGTTTGTCCCGCGCACGTTTCTGCCTGCTCCGGCCCACATCCATAGGGCTCAGCCACCTCCCACATCCACACTGACGGATGCTGATGAGGCTTACACACAGTGCTCTCAGAGACCCGACACCTCAGGCGGAACCACAGTGAGGAGCAGAGCCACAAGACTTCTTTAACCTGAATCACAAACACTTGTTGGTTTGTATTTGGAGAATTTATGGATGGTTATCGACCAGCTGCTGTTTTCATACTCCATTATCTGATCCTTTCATGGGAACATTTACAATCCAGTGCTGCCGTTGTTTTGCTAGGAGATGTTTTTATGTTGTCTTTCTCTGTCTCTGGTAGAGAAGACAGGTGATGATTCTGTCAGTGAGAACATTTAAACACATTTAGAATTTCAATTTTCAACTCTGCTCCAACAGCGTGACCATTAACTCCACCATCTGAAAGCAGGTGAGCTCATCGTTTCATCCTCGCTACTTAAAATGGAAAACATGTGAGCTGCATCATGTCTTAGAATAAGATAATGATCAGAATTATTGTTGAGTACACAGATCATTTCAAATCTAAACTGAGGCGCGAGTACTTGTTTATCTATTCAGTACATTATATACAGCATGTTGTCATGAAAGCTGGAACCTTATATGCATCAGTGCTCTGATGAGGGATCACATCATTTAAGGTGCCCTCCATATTTTGTGTCTCAGTCTGACTTTGCTGCTGGCTGTCACTAAACCGCAGCTGAGAGCTCCTCCGTGTTAAAAGGCCCGATCTGGCCAGCATGCACACAGCGTAGAAGCTAATATTGACTCAGGCACCCATCACTCACTGCTCCATTACTTTTATAGAGCGAACGTGTCAGTTTGTGCATGCATGTGCAGCGAAGCATGCTTCAGTCAACATTTAGTCCTGCAGTGTTAACTGCTTCTGTTTCAGCAGCCAGGTGCCAGCAGCCTCCTTGGACCTGTTCTGGTTCATGCTGTACGTTGCACCCCATTCATTTCCAAACTTCAGGTCAGAATATGGATTTAGTTGCGTGGGAAAAGAGTAGAAACCAAATGGAATGAATGTAATTCTTTTACAGTAGTTTTAAGCACAGCTTTGGGAGGAATATCATGATGTGGGTTCAGTACTTTGTGAGGGTTAGGGTTAGAGGTCAGCGTTTCACTGCCACAAACACAAAAACGATTTCACTAAACTAAACAGTGATGTTGCTTCTGTTACCTTCTTCCATTTAACTTTCTCCTAGAGGGCAAAAGGCTTTTCACTCCTAAATAAACATGCGTTTTATGACTAATGCCGTCTCACCCGACGGCTAGATGTCACTTCAGGATTAACTCTGCAGGCCTCAGTTGTTGTTCGACCCTCATGACATTGAATTTTACGATGCAGCGTGTCAGGGAATGTTACATGTTCACATACCACTTCATGTGTGTTAAAGACACACCCATGGACATGTGCTGGCATGCAGTCAGTCAACACACGCATCACACGTAAATCAAACCAACACATCTTGTCAGGAAAGAGTAGCGTGACCTTTGTGTGCAGAGAGGCATGTGAGATGATCAGAGTGCGTCCAGCTGCTCTTTAGGTTTGTCAAACCTCTGTGTGTTTTCATGTACGTCCGTTTGCTCGGTTCATCTCTTTATTAGGTTTAGTTTCATGTTTTCTTGTGTCCTGATATTTTTGGACTGCATTACCCATCATCGTCCCCCTCTGGACTACTCACTTCCTGGTTTTATGGACTACACCTCCCAGCACTCTGGTTAACTATCAAGCAACCTGCCCCACTCAGTATTAACCCTTCTCCCTCAGTTATTCAGTGTCAGATCATCTCTTGTGTGTCGCCATGTCTTGTTTTGTATGGGATTCCACTGGTTGGCGCTGTAAGTTAGTTTGGATTGAGTTTGTGTCAGTTATTTGTTTGGTTTGTTCACTTAGTGCAGTTATTATTCTGTTTTGTCCGTTCCTGATTCCACGTGGGTTTTAGTTGTTGCTTTGTTTGTTACTCAGTTTCATTTGTATTTGTTAAATCTGGCTTTTCCTCCTCTGGAGTAATTTTCTGTAAACAGTCTTTTATTTTTACCTTTTCACGACTTAAGAAATTCCCTATTTTGTAACCTCCCTTAGTTAGTGTGCGATTGTATCTTGCCCCCCCCTTAAAATGTGCAGGTTCTGTACAATTGTGGGAGACATTTGGCATTGGCATGTTTTTGTCTAGAATGGAGTTACGGCCTAATTACATTTCCTATTAGGAGAATTAGCTCATGGTCACAGTTAGCATAAATGACAACGACACAGAAATGTTGATGGCTGACATCAATTAAACAGTCAACCTACTTTCTCTATCAGTACAAGGCATAGTCAGATGTATGTTTGACTAATAGTACATGTTCATGTTTCATAGGTGTGTCAGCATCTCTGGCAGCAACAGTGGAGCACGAGCCCCACATTCCTCAGACAGGATGTTTCTGTGGGTAGGAACCAACGCAGCAGATGGGAAAAATAACCACAGGTACAGCGCAGAGTTATTCTCCTCCTTCTATTTTAAATGACGCCATCACACACACATTCACACACAGAACCTAACCCAGCGCTGAACATGTGAGACGTGTATCAATGGTCACTGTAACAACAGCCTTTATATGAACTGGTGGAACAACTCTTCATCTTTAGTGTTGACCTTTCACAGATCCATCTACCAAAAGTTTCGGGAGTGCGACGTCCTGGATAAAAGGAAGACAGTTACGGCCCTGCGAGCGGGGGAGGACAGAGCCATTCTGCTGGGCCTCAGCATGATCTTGTGCTCTGTGATGATGTATTTTGTCCTGGGAATCACCTTACTGCGCCCTTATTCTGAAAGGTAATAAAGCATTTACACTACACTTCCGGGCTGTGATGGAGCATCGAGTCTAAACACTTCCATTTCCGGCAGTGTGTGGACAGAAGAAGGCAGCTGTACTATTGTGAACTCCACCATCATTTGGGACGTGAGCTGTTCATACAACTGTGGAGCAGAGTGCCGGAAGAACTCCCGTTACCCCTGCCTCCAGGTCTACGTCAGCCTCAACTCTTCAGGAAAGGTGGTGCAGCTGCTGCACAACGAGGATACACAGGACAACAACCCTGAGGTGCTCCACAGCTCGAGTTTCATGTACGCGTTTATTATCCTTCATTTATCTAAAACTGTTTTTTTTTACCTTCAGTGCTTCTACACCCCAAAGTGCCGTAAGGACTACGCGGTCACACACGCCATAATTCAGAACATTTCGGAGCGTCTTAGGTCTCAGCACACAGTCCAGTGTTTCGTGGACCCTACAGAAAGGTCGGACTGCGTCATTTTGACTCAAATCTATGGGCGTGTTGCCGTCTTCCACTCTCTTTTCTGGCCCACATGCACCTTAATCGGAGGAACCGTCATCATAGCCATGGTGAAGCTGACCCAGTACCTGTCCATCATGTGTGAGCGAATAAGCCACATAAAGAAGTGACCAACGGGACAGCTGAAGCAGCTTAGACTGAAAGAGGGCTGTGAGAGGTGAAGAGCTGGGATTTAAAGACAGAGACAATGTGAAAGCAGCTACAAAGAGGACCGTGAAATTTTCATAAGCTCAGCTTGCTGTAGCTGGTATCGATCCTCTGATGCAACTCTCTGCAAGAAAATGAAAACACACGCATTGCCCAGAATATCACACTGTTCCTTTACAGGCAGATGTTTGCCTGGTACCAGGGGCATTTTGGTCCATCTGGGTCCTGATGAAACAATGTGTGATGATGCACTGCACCCGAGTGCTGGGATGAGAGAGTTGGCCGTGTGGGGCCTGTCGGCTGTTTTATCTGACATGCGCTGACACTGTGAACATCACAGAAGACTCAGCTGCTCGGAGTCTTGGACGGTGTCCCGCCTCTGTTGCCGAACTCTCCATGTGAACTGATTTATGATGACGGACAAAGTCCCAGCCTCTGCAAACTTCATCTTGCTCAACTCTCACACCAGTGCAGTTTCTTTGCACCAAAAACAAAGTTGATTGTATTGATTTGGGTTTTTTGAAAATCAGGAATTTCCTGAGAAGAAAACCAAAAAAAACAAAACCTTAATTTGAAAATCTAGTGTAGCTTTAAGCTGAACAGTGATTACTCACAGCTTATGACTGATTTTTGTCCCATAAATGATTTTACTCTGAAATAAACAGGTGATAATGATGTTTGACCATTGGAGTTATTATTTGTAATCAGTGTTTGACATGTGAACAGTTTTATGATGACTGACTCTGTAAAATTCATCTCAATGTTCTCTTATGTAAGAATTCTTTAGTTAAGTTAATTATTTTCTAACCACCAGACTGCTGTCTGTTTATTAGTCTGCTTTAAAAAGGACAATCACGACTGTTAAATTAATAATTAATAAGAGTAATTTTCTTCAAAACAGATCGTAAAAGATCAGGGTATTTGAACGTTGCATGCGCTGACGTCTTTCGTCTTCTTAGTTCAGAAGGAAAGAAGAAAGAACCCGCAGCTGGAGTCATGTCACTCAGGTTTCTGATTCTGCTCTTTGGACTGGGATTGGTACGTGGAACACTCTGCATATGAACATAACATAACTACATACAGTATAACGTATGCATCTACAGCTACGCGTTAAAGGTGGTTTTTGTTTTCTGTAAATGATTGTTCCACTTTTAAATGTATTTCACAGACAGCTGCCAAGTTAACGGGAGAAACAGGTAAGTGGAGCTGAGGCAGGACTCGGGATCACTTCCTCCACGATGAGGAGTTATCACAGTGTATTGTAATGCAACCTCTAATACAGCCTGTTGTTCATGTGCAGAAACTGATGTTGATCAGGGCCATGACTGGGACATCTTCGACATCAATCAAGGTTTATAGACTCTCTATTCTTGCTGTATAATGACTCTAAGGACTTTTATCAACCAGCACAAGTTTCCCTTGCAGGAGCTGGGCTGGACCTGCTGGAGGGAGATATTGATGAAGTAAGTAAGCCCCCTCTTTTCCGAGGTGTCAGCTACACAATTTCAACGTGAAATACACACAATCAAAACAGCAGGCAACATTACAACTCCTAAATAAGCCATGAACAAATCAATTAACTGTAATTTGCTCTATTGTACAGACTTTCAAACACCAGCTCCTGTAGCGTCCAGGAGGAACAGCCTCAGACATCTAATATTATTAGCATCTACAACTTATTAGTTTTTTGTCTCCTGTTTTTCTCTCTAATACGTCTATTATTTATATTAATGATTATTTGTTTTCTTCATCATCATCAGACCTTCAGCAGGAACTCCATCATAGGAGACAAGTATCGCTGGCCAACAACTGTCCCCTACTACTTAGAAGACAGTCTGGGTGAGACGCTGTGCTATGTACACTCACACGTTCTGATCATCCTTCACTGATCATGTCAGTAGGACGCGTGTTCATGCTCACGTGTCCCGTGTTCATGTAGAAATAAATGCTAAGGGAGTGATCCTGAAGGCGTTCGACCAGTACAGACTGAAGACCTGCATCGACTTCACGCCGTGGAAAGGAGAGGAGAACTACATCTCTGTGTTCAAGGGCAGCGGGTGAGTAGACTGATGTCAAACTGTATGGAACATTTATTCTAATAACGGTACATGTAACAAATGTAAAATTCAAGCTGCACAAACCGATGTTGCAGATTCAAACAGCTTGTACAGTTTAGCGTAATGTCTGCAGGATTTAGGGCATAGATGCAACAACCAGAGAGCTATACAACCAGCTATACAAGATTTCGTATAGCTGTACTGATTCAAAAGTAGGACGTGCAGTACTGTGCAATAACAGGACAAACGCAGGTAACAGTAGAGTGTCATACATACATATCTGGCACAGTGAGAAGTCGTTGAATTGTTGTATGTTTGTGTGGGATAATTATGGAAAATGTGGTTTTCCAGTGTGTTAGGCAGGTTCTTCAGTCTGCTTAAAACGTGAGGAAGTACGTTTTTGCAGACTGTCCCTGTGCGAAAAGAAGCACGCGTGTATGTGTCCTTCTATACAGCGCTTTAAACCTTTAGATAAACCTGGATCCCACCGTACCTCTCTGCAGATGCTTCTCCTCTATAGGCAACCGGCGCGTGGGAAAGCAGCAGCTGTCCATCGGTAGTAACTGTGATCGTCTAGGAACTGTTGAGCATGAGTTTCTGCACGCTCTGGGTTTCTGGCACGAGCAATCCAGAGCTGACCGCGACGATTACGTGGACATCATGTGGGATCGTATTACACCTGGTAATATTCTGCTTTTGCCGTTTGAATACATTTTAGTAAAAATAAAAACTTAATGTCTGATGTTATTCCTTCCTCAGGTAAAGAGCACAACTTCAACACGTACGATGACACAGTGTCCACCGCCCTGGGTGTTCCCTACGACTATGGCTCCGTGATGCACTACAGTAAGACGGGCTTCAGCATTGACTCTGAGCCCACCATCGTCACCAAGATCCCCCGCTTCATGGATGTGATTGGACAGAGGATGGGGTTCAGTGCCAGTGACCTAACCAAACTCAACCGTCTCTACAACTGCAGTAAGTCATTTCAAATTCCTAATGTCATTAAACCAAAGACACCATGTCCCATTTCAAACATTATTATAATCCATTTATTGTTCACGATGTAGGAGCAACCTTTTTGTTCAGGCAATTGTAAAATATTTAGGAAAATTTAATTTAGAAAATTAAACGAATTAAGTGGCAGAAAAACATATGGTGAAATAGTAGAAGATAACTTTCTTTATGTGGAAGATATATGAGGAGAACACAACATGTATTTCGCCTTGGGGTGGCACGTTGCAGGGGACTAGTAGATGGGGAGGAAGGTGCTGTGCGATAATACTAAAACCAACACAAAAACTAATATAATAATACAGAATATACAGTGTTACATTACATTACAGTGGGTTTTCCACCAAAGAATGGATCACAAAGCTGACACATAGAGGCAGGCGATGAATCAACATTCACTCACTCAGTTTACAAGGCACCGCTTAACATAGAGAACACGGACATGCAAAGTTACACAGAAAGACGCCACTATTGTTTTCTACCAGTTCAACAATATATTTTCCACCACATGGACTAAATTTTATTTCTAACACTTATTTCACCTAAATAAGCTAAATAGTCAAATTACAAAGTTAAATAATACAATCTGTCCTCCATCATCACATGTTGTCTGACTGTCAGGTCACACATACTGAGATTCAGAGATAGTAGCAGGCTACTGAACATAGAGCAGCATTTTTAAAAAGGTGCAGTTCATCATCTGTGTTGAACTATAATGTACACGATCTAAAACTCCGTAGATACTAGTAACTGGGGTTGCTTTGCTTTCACTGTGCTTCTGAAATTACTGAGAGGTGGTGAAAGACGTATCAGTCTGTCAAACCATTAACCATCGTGTGAGATACAGTAACTAAGATAAGTAGTGGAACAATCAAGCTAAAGTGCCTCATAAGATAAAGCTTTGTGATCCACAGTAACCTAGCAGGGTTGTATAAAAGATCAGAGTCCATCTGATTTCACCTTAGTCTGATGTACATTAATAATCTTGGGCAATAGGTTATTATATAAAACAATTTATCAACAAACACAATGAGAAAGTAGCAGCTAAAAAAAACAGGTAAATACTTAAAAAGTTCCAGCTGCTTGAGTCCTATTTCTATGCTCTGTATGTCTGACAATCTTCCCACTAAAACACAGTGTTCATAGGTCTACATTTTTCTGATTTACTGTGTGGTTTCCGTTTTTGAATAAACACCATTTCTCTCCACAGCCAGCTCTTCTACCTTTGTGGACAGCTGCAACTTTGAGGAGGAGAACATCTGTGGCATGATTCAAGGACCTGGCAACAAAAAGTGGGAACAAAAAAGTTCTGCAAGTGGAGGGCCTGAGACGGACTTCACCAACATGGGCCAATCCAAAGGTGACAATATGACCAGTTACCCCTAAGGTTTCCAGGGATGAAAAATATTTACACACACACACACAGTGAGGCATGTCTATGTTGTTCCTTAGATAATCCTACAATAACCATACTTGGCTATCACGGTCTTCCTTACGGAGTCCCCTAGGGGTCGGGTGGTAGAAAAAAAATCAGACGAAAAAGGTGGTGGAAAAAAATTAACAATGTCAACAATGTCCGTCCTCAGACAGTCGTATCATATCAAAAACATTCCGAACAATGGGGACTTGTTTCCTCTACATCCTAATTAACCTTGTTGGATTACGTGCTCTAATTCTACTCTGTGAGCAAATCAGGAGCTGCCTGACAGGCACTCAGAGCTACTAGCTACTAGCTTCTGACAGCTACTAGCTCTCCTCCACCCTTGTTGAGTCCAAGTCAGGGCCCGTTCTAGTTGCTGGAAGAACATTATCCAAAGACATTCTGTACTGGAGCCTCTTTTGATTTACTCAATACATGTTTGCATTTAACAGTGTAGCACGAGCCAAACGTTTGTTGTTCATTGGCTTTATGTCTCCTTTGTGCTCAGGCTACTTCATGCACTTCAGCACATCTTCTGCTGAACCTGGTCATCAAGCGTTCCTGGAGAGTCGCTGGCTTTACC
>JAUMHF010000019.1:1848577-1901094 GCA_032359275.1 Microctenopoma steveboyesi | reverse complement strand
CAGATAAAAAACTACTGAAAATCTGTAAAAAAAAAAAAAAAAAAAAAAAAATGCCTGTGGCCTCCACCTTTAAAAAATGATTCTTGTGTTTGCGGTCGTCTCATTGTTTCCCCTTAAGTGAACCAGTTGTTAACGTCATTACCTACAAAACTGCTGACACTGACTAACAACCCTCTCTGCTACCTAACTGACCAGATCGATATCCCAGAGGTTTAACTGATTAATGTACCTAAAAGTGTTGCTTTAAAAAATTTCAGCAGTGTATAATGCATAGTTAGATTTGAACGCTCAATATGTATAGAAAACCTTTTATTATGGGAATCTACAGCTGCCGAGCTGCTTTAAAAATCCACAGTCTGAGCGACGTTAGCAATTTTTATTTACATGTCTTGCAAATACTTAATTTGGTTTTTGCCACTAAGTGTCACCCTGTCATTGTCATTTACTTTTTAAATTATGGATGCCCAACTTAAAAAGCACTTTACTAGTGAAGATTTCACGAGGTCCCAACACAGGCTGAATGCTCAATGACTCCAAGGTAAGTACAATATAAGAAAATTATTAAAATGGTCTATATTCTGTTCCACACAACTAAAAATGACAAACTGCAAAGCAGCTGTCATAGCTGGCAGGTCTTATGTGGAACTGGCCTTCAGAAGTAATGAAAACAAGAAGGAAGTGCAGTCAGAGCTGTCACAGAAACGCAAATGAAACAGAGCAATTCCTGTTGTGCTGCGACAGCTGATGTCGAGGAAGTACTTACTGCGGGTGTAAATCAAAAAACTGCAACTGGATAGCACTAAACACACCTCTCTCTCCCCGCGCGTTAATGTTTTGTGAACAGTTTGTGAATAACATCATTCTGGGCGATTCTTTCATTTACAGATTAATCAATTTCAAGTGAACACATGGTTTGGTAAAAATGAGAACATCCACTAAATGCGAAGTCTTTGCAGATATAGATGGTCAAGTTTCACTTCTTGGTGCCAAACCTCAAGTGCAGAATTTAGGCAACTCATCTGCACATACTATTATGAAAAGATTCACGATAAAGCGATGCATGGAACCAACAGAGTCCTAAAGACAGGATTGCATAAGAAACCATTACACTGCTGTGAATTTATGTAGAACCGTGGTCTTGAGAGTACACGGAAACACATTCATATCATGTTTTACTTTCTTGTCGTGAAAACAGACTGTTTCTCAGTGGCAAAGATGAAAAAGGTCATCCACACTGTCCCAAGTGGATGAAAATAAGGTCCTGCTACTTGTCTTTCTTAATCTGACAAAAATTTTAGTTCTTATTGCATTTCAGGAAAAGCTGTGCTGATTATGTATTCACTGAAAGTAATTCATTCATTGAGTTTTTAAGCTAAGACCAAGCTGTAAACTGCATCAGTCTGATTTACTGAGGGTTTGCATGTAGAAAATAACATGCATTAGAGCACAAACTGGATTACCTTTGCATTTTCGCTCAGTGCACAAAATCCAGGCCAACAGATAAACTGAGCACGTGCAGTGTGATTCATTAAATCTCAATGCAATTTTAGAGGCTGTGATTGTGTCTATATTTAGCACATTTGAAAAGTAGTGCAATCTGTTTGCACACATAGACGTAGGAGAAAGTGAGGAATTCAAAAACACAAACATAAATTCTGATCTTCTGATCTTTTTGAGCTATTGGATGAGCTAGGAGTTCGTTTGGAGGCAGCCACAAGAAAGAACCTCACAATATCTGCCATGGTTGTTTCTGAGTCACATGTTGTGTGAATGATCTAATCACCGTCTTAATTTTCTAATGGAGTGGCACATTCTTGGGCGTTGTGTTGTAGATGTATTTCTAATTCTAAATGCACGAGGCAGCTGTCTGGTGTTCAGGCCAAAAAACGTAGAAAGAAGATGAAAATGAAAACGCAGTTTGGAAGTTTGGAAGGATGACAGTTACAGACAAAAGGAGAAAACAACAGAAAACACAAAGTTGCTTCTCACCCAGAGCCACAGTGCCCATTAGGAACGGCTTCCCCATCTGCCTGAAGTCACTGCTGCTCTGAAGGTGAACCTCTGACCCCACTGCAAATGTCACAGCCACCTGAGACACACACACACACACACACACACACACACACAGGTCTGCCGTGACACATCTTGTGAGAGCTGCGGCGTCAAGGTCAGGATCAACATGGAGGCTCTATGAATTTGTCTTGCAGGCAGCACATTAAACCCTCCACGTCAACACAGAAAACACAGGACAGTTTTAAGGATGATGTCTTCAGAAGAAAGGCGTCATCGTGGATGACAATTCAACCATAGTTTCATCAGTGGATATAAACATTTCCCAGCAGCACTGTGACGTGTTGAACGCCAGGTCAGTTAGTCAAAGAAGCAGTTCTTTGAGGGAGAGCGGTTTAAGGTTCGTCCTGGACTGAGAGGTCTAATCCACAACTACAGGAGGAGCTTGCCTGAGGGGATATGGTACAGTTGCTGAAATACTGTTTCACTTACGTTTGTTCAATAAAATAATGAAACATCATGGCTGTGTTTTATCTGCCAATTAATGCAGAAAACCAAGAAAGGTACAGTTTTGTCTTGCAACTGGAAATGTGAACGGACAGATGAAGGCAGATCACAGGTCAGCAATGAGGAACACACCAGTGAGGTTTGGAGCTAAGGCAGGTTGTAAGTGAGGAACTGAGTAAAAAGAAAGGGTGAAGCATTGAGGAAGAGGATGGGATAGTATAACAGCTAATAACCTTAAGATGGACTCAAATCTCATCTTCAAAGAACTGTAGAGAAATTGTCTGATTACCGTCAACACACACAAACACATGCTCAATAAACCTGACGGCATCATCCTCCCATTTCTAATGATCTGACTACTCTGCGCAGGCTGCCGTATTAATCGGTTGTCATGGGAGCCAGCAACATTAAAGGTTCAATGACACCTTTATTAGAGGTGAGGGTCTGGAGTCTTAACCAATTATAAAGCCTGAATAAATGTCACACTAATTATTTCCACAAAGCCGTGAAATTGTAGACGATTCTCCATGAATAATCCACCGTCCAACGTAATTCCACAGCTCAGCGCCTTAGATTCATTTAACAGTGTGTGCGCTCAACCAAATTCCTGTGTGTCGTCGATGCAAAGCTTTATTTAGGACTATATCCCAACGACTCAATGGAAATTCAATTAATGTGGAGCACTGTTAGTATTCTATAACCGCAGGATGTTGTAGGCAGCAGTCAGTCAAACGTCAGGCCAAAGAGACTGAGTTAGGAGAAAGGAGAGTGAAAGGTCCTGTCAGTCCGTAGTTCTGATATAGAGCTGTACAGACTAGAGCCTACAGCCAGCAACTCTGTGCTGCGACGTCAATGCTTATGTCGGCACTGTCCACAATATTCATCGTGCTAAAATGTGATGTTTAGCATTAAAGTAACTATGACTCATGGGAACGTCAGAGTAATGTGCCTCCGCCGCTGATGAAGCATTAATTCGGCTCCGGCGTATTCAGTCGCATGTGACGACATGATATTGAGCAAATAGTGCTGTTATGCTGATGTGTGACCTCTGCTGGGCCACAGGAAGAAATCCCTGAGTTGATACCAAACATGGGGGGAGAACATCCGGGAGGTTCCTGTAGAAAATAAACCACCACCCACTTGGTGTCAGCGGCTGCTGATGAGGCAGCGAGTATGACATGAGCACAGGAGGAAATAAAGTGACAGTTGTTTGTCTTGTGTCTCCTAAAAATGATGTTTGTATACAACTAAACTCCATTAAAAAAAGTCTTCTTATTTATTTCTCAGTTTGTCTGCCAAACTATATGTAATGCTATACAACTATATATGAGGTGCTTTTAGGGATCAACTGGTTTTGCAGCTCCAGATGTCTTTTCCCAAATGGCTCTTTGAATTCTGGAGGTTGCTGAAGGTCACAGGGTTCATTAACCTTCAGCCGAACCCTGTACTCAGGACTGTTGTCTGTGGCCAAACCATTTCTGTGGAGGAGTATATCAGGACCACATGAAGAGAAACAAAACGCTTTATGTCACTAAAATATTCAAAGGAAAAATGATTCCCGGAGTTGAACCATTTATCCTTTGGCTCATAGACACCTGCTCAGCCACCCGTGTGGCTCACTTCACTCTGTATTGCACTGTATTTACTTACTGTTACTTAAGTCTCCAGGTTTGTGCTGGCTTAGAAAAGGGCCACGGATATCAGTATAATTTCCATTTGATACTGTCTGCACCTGTCGGTAAGCATGCAAAGTTTTAATACTGATTATAATAACATGGGACCTGCCCACTAAGCTTGAAAAACTCAAATTTGGTGATGACCACACACCAAAAATCATCATTACAAACATAAAGTGGGTCTGGTGTCCTAAGAGAAAACAAAGTGCTGATGTGTCTTTCTGGAAGCCAATCAGGTTGCTTACATTGACCTTTATCTCGCCAGAATCTGTCCTAATCAATAGAGTTGACCTGGGGAGCTGCTTACATGCCTCCTACCTCCAACAAACTCATCAGTCACCTTCCTGAGTTGTTTACTGGCAAGGTTCCACACTCGCTGTTCATAAAGTTGCTTTAAAAAAGAGAAAGCAGCACCAATCTAAGTTTGGCTGAAGGCTGAAGCGTCTCCCTGAGGCCAGTGTTTGGAAATTGGTATAAATTATTGACTTTGTTTAGGATTATGTTCCTGTGAAGGGAGGAAATCAAACAGACTCCAGCCCTCATCTTGTTCTGAAAACCTGCACCAGGCATTTCCATATGATTTCTTTTAAAATGTTAATGTGGAATAATTCTGAATTCAGTGTGAGCAATGGAAGAGGGAGCATGAAACAGCAGCTTTATTCTTCTACTCATGACTGTAGCCTGACTCTAACTCAGCCCAACTCCATGGCTCCACACCCACGGGTCTCATATCTGGAGCTGTTCACTGACCATCGGTGGCAGACCGAGCTTCATATCACACCCTGCTGAATAAAAATAAAATGAAGAAAAACCCAGTTCAAAGTCTGTGATTTCATTTTTGGGGAGAGAACTAGTTTGAAATGTATTTGGTAACATTTAGATTGATTGGCTTGGTGGGATCATTGACATTTATAGCCTGCTCTTGTTACCTTTAATGTTTTATGTGTGTGTAGACCCCCCCCCCCCACACACACACACAGAGTATATTTCATGCATTAACTAACCATTGAGCTCTGTGTTCATTAAACATCTGTAAAGGTGTTTAAAGCATTTTAAATCTAGCATCCCAGAATCCCCATCGGGTTCGGAGGTTGGGAGGTAGAGGCTACAGTGCAATGTGTTTGGGGGGAGACGTGTAGTGTCATCACAGCTTCCTTTAGAATAACGGCAGTAGGTGTATTTCTACAGTTAAATGTGTGACAGCTTCATGCTGATGAGGAATTAACTCTGTCAGGAACACAAACGAAAGAGATTTCAGCATGTTCAGTACCTTTCTGAAGATTTTGTTTTCAGTTAGTCCATACTCAAATTTAACAAGAGGAACAGCAAAAGATGGAGTGATCCAGACGTTCGTTGGTGAAGTGAAGGTTACTGAACTGGCCCTCTGTGAACGGCCGGTCTTTGGTGTTGCCTGGGGGGTGAGCTTGCAATTCTGGCAACCGACTTTGTTGCAGTAAAAACTCAGAATCTATCAACGAAGTATTGGAGATGCTGGTACTGACTCCAGCTAAAAGCCCCATGAGAGGGAGTTGAATGTAACAATGAGAAGTCTGTGGCAATGCTTTCCACGATGTCCTGTCTAGTAATGTCCATCTATAAGACAGGACAATGTATTGGAAGGTGAAGACTGATCCTCCTGATTTGTTTCTTTCTTGGCTTCCTTTTGCCTCAATGCACCGAGTAATTATATTCACAAATTATGTCACAAATACTCAGGTTTATACTCAGGTTTGTCAATGGATGCTTTTCCAGTAAAATGGTAAAAAATAGCACTAAAGGGTTTTTAAAAAACATTAAAGTCTGAGAAATTGACTTTGATGCTTTGCATTAGTCACCGACTGAAGGTCAAACCAACCCTTTTATTTGCCGTGACTTCACTTATTAAATTCCTCTGTCTCTCTCTGCTCCATTTATCTTGGCAGCTCAGGGTCTAGAAACTGCTGTTTTCTTTCTAAGTATACCAAGATAGAAACATTAATATTTCAGCCATAAAGAGAAAAATCACATTTGCTGGGCCATAAATGGGCTGGTGCTTGACGATAGCGTGTTTTATTCTGGTGCATGTGGCCTTGGCTGCCCGACTCCCTCTCATATTGATGCAGAGTAGAGGGAATGGCTCTCAGTGCTCCCTGCTCCAGAACTGAACCTCTAAATCTTAACACCTCCCCCTGTTTGGGACTGAGCTCTAGGACACATTTCTTCATACTGTGTGTGTGTGTGTGTGTGTGTGTGTGTGTGTGTGTTTGTTCATACATACAAACATACACAAACACTTGAGTTTCTATCTAAATGGCTCCATCTATGTGGCGCATGTCAGACAACACCTCTCTCAGAAAAATACCACTCAGCATCATTAAAATTAATCATTAATCATCATTAAATTGACGTCTTCTGACTATATGATCAACCTACGTTTAAAACTAGGCCTCAGAAATTATTATGCTATGAACGACGTGTTCTATCAATTTCATCTAAAATCCAATTGTCCAATTTCTTCTTTGTTCTTCAAAGACAGAAGATCCTGTCTAATCCTATGGGGAGTTATAAACGTCCCACTGCCTCCCCCAGGGGAGGAAGTCATTGATCCAGTGTTGATGTTTGGATAGATGCACGTCTACAGACTCGACAACCCCTGGGGCTGTAGTTGTGCACAGGTTACATATAAAAATGTGAACTGTGCATTGTTTTCTGATCAGGCATGCGTTCCTTTCAGTGCCATCAATCCATAGTGTTACCTTCTTCTTCCAATATACTCCCTCTGGTGCTGATGTTGCACTTACTCAATGAACAACTACTGGCTCTGTGTCAGTCAGTGTCTCACATATGCAGCACAAACAAATCAAATGATACACCCACAGTTGTGAAATACAGCACTCAGGTCTGCCATTGGCCTCTTAACACACGTGCTGTGGTCATATTTTTGTTTGTGGGTCTGGTGGACCTGCACAATTTCGGGGGTTTTTAACTCAGCATAATCAACCAATTTAAAAAATTAATTTAAAATTAAATTAAAAATAATCAACAAATGTTCACTTGAAAACAGCATAAATTCATAATATTTGCTCTTTGCCTTTGTTAGATCACATTTATAAATTCAAGTGCAACACGTTTTTTTTTTTCTTTTTAAAACACTAATAAAAAAAAGGAAATGAATTAAATTCAACCTTAAAGTGGAAAAACATTTTTTTACTTTGTTTTTATTTGAAATTCAACTAATGGTGGTGGTTCTGTGGGTCGGGTGGATGAGGCTCCTCGTGACGGCTGCTGGATTTAGATCTCATCAGTGCCTTGAGAAACGCAATACGCTCAACAAAGGTGAAATCCCGTCTCACCATCACCATGGTGTAACCATTTCCAATAGTTAAGCTGTATTCATTGTGCCTTGATCCTAAGTTGCAGGTGGGATAGAAATGGGGTAAAACATGTGAGAACCTGAGAGAAGACTTCTCACTTGAATTTTGAAACCTGTGTGTGAACTGCATGTGCAGACCGCAGAGCTCAACACAATGCAAGGGTTAATAAAGGCAAACTTTTGTCGTGTCAGGATGGCCGAGTGGTCCAAGGCGCCAGACTCAAGGACAAACTCCTTCTGCTACAACGGGACTTCTGGTCTCCGAACGGAGGCGTGGGTCTGAATCCCACTTGTTACACAAAACCTTCGGGCTGGCATGATAGCTCAGTAGGTAGAGTAGTCGTATCAAGGGTGAGGGAGTTCGATTCCCAGTCCCACCAGCTTACATGTTGAGGTGTCCTTGGATGAGACACAGAAACACCGTAGTAGCGCAGACACAGGTCTAGCAGCTGTCCAAACAACACTTTCCTCATGAGGATCAATAAAGTATTCATTGTTTTTATTTTGTGTGCTCACCTGAGCTGCAGTAGTGTTTTAATGCGTGTTAGAGAGCAAAGTTCCAAAAGATGCCTCTCGGATGTCAGACAACTTCAACAGACTACACTCAGACTTTTACTCACAATCACGTCCAAACATTTTTGATGAGACGAAGCAGCGCATAATGAAAGTGAAGCTAAATTATATCAATAAAGTTATTTATTTTAAATATGAACCAATCTCTCTGTATGTGGACAAGTTTAATAATGAGCCGATGTTGTTAATTACATAGCTTGTATACAGTAGAACTTTGCATATCACAGTGCTGTGCCAGTAAAATTAAAGGTTGAATTGTTAACCGCCCCCAGGGTGGCATCCCACTCAATGCTGGGCTCAAGCCCGGTGGGGAGGATTGTAAGATGGGCATCCAGCAAACATGCCAGCCCTATCTCCTAAACCTTACACCCCTATAAAACTCAACTGCATCCGATCTTCTGTTAAGTTAAATTTTAGCTGAAAGAACGATATATATGTACTTATATTCTTATAAAAAATGAATTCACAATCAACCTATTCATCCGCCCTCCTCCTGTCCGAACATGTACACCCCCCTGGAAGAGTAGTACTAATAAGAGATGGAAATATATGGAAAACCAGGAACAAAAAAATGTCAGAAATGACTTTGTGCATATCACGTGCATAAAATATGCATTCGGCAATGTACAAACATTACTCTACAGAAGGTGGGCCGTGCATTTTCCATCTGGGCCTTCAGAGGCATATTAAATGTTCTTAACATAACCTCAGCATGACAATAGGTCCACATCTTACCGTCATTTTACTAAACTAATCCATATTTACAGCGACAGTAACTTTTATCAACTGGAAAAAACGATTTAACACAAGAACTCCCAGGTTTTTCACCCTCTCAGGCCAAATGGCCCCTTGGTTTGAAACTATAAATTCAGTCGCCGACAATTGGCTCCCATTTATTTTTAAAATGTGGAATGTGTCACTCCACTTCCCCCCAAGATGTGAACTCTAAAGTATGTCTTCAGGCGAGATGTGTTCTGGGTTAGAGAGTGGCACCCCCCGAAAGAAGAAAAGTCGGCTGGAGACACAGACCACACGGAAAGATTCCAGCTATAAGCCGGCAAAAGATGGCACAGTGTGGGTTTAAGAGGAGGTGGTGGGGCCGCTCCCTCATGCCAAAAGTGTACAAGCACAAATGCAGCTATAAAACCATCATACATTAATATTTTATCAGCTTTTTTCCTAAGCTAGATGACTGTGATCTCTGATTGTAAAGTCAGTAGCACCTTGCTCTAGATAAGAGTGTCTGCTATTTACATGTTACGTTTACAGAATAAAGGCAACATTTCACACGTGATTAAGAATATTAGGTGAAAACAACCGGGCCGAATGGCCCCTCTCTGGGAGTTTTAGTGTTAACACAAGGTTCAACACCTATGACAGTTACAATACATGTACAGCAAAGACAAAAAATAAATGTAATATCAACAATATACCGCTGTTACGGCTATTATTATACGGCTCCTCGGGATTCTCACTCAGCTTGCCACATTAAAGTGATACACGATAGTCAGTTAGTCCTTTTCCAGCCAGGATCTGTGCGCTCAAGCCAGTGTTATGCCAGAAAAAACCTAAAGGTACTTTCTGCAAAGAGACACGCACGCACACCTCCAGCTGACAGAGCAACAGGGTGACAATGTCTGGGAACAAGTAGGAAAAATATGTATAATAAATGAAAGAAACAGAGAAAGAGGCATTACATATATTTGTCTTAACTCTTAAAGTCTCATGTACAGGCGAACAATTACAAGGAGCAAAGTTGCTATCTTGCCTAAGGCACTAAAATGGGTCGGGTCGGCTCTGCTTTAGCGTATTATCCAGGAAAAGGGGTCAATAAAAACCAGGGAGTGAAATTTGATAGATAGATTGTCAAAGCTAAACCTACAGTACTGAACCGCTGGGTTAGTATGAAGCCAGTACATTGTTTATGATCATTTGCAGACCAATGGGCTACGACACCATTATGCATCTACAGCACCTCTGTACACAGTCTTGATGGATTTTGGTTCTTTAAAGAGTGGGTGAGTGCATTAATTTTAATAGATCACTATTCCTGCCATGGATACATTTAGTGTAACGGATTTGTTAATCAACGCCCTTCATGTCTCCTATGTTATTTTTGTCCAGGTATCTAAAACCAATCCTGGACATTGTCCTGTATTTCAAGAGCCAGGTTATTAACTGGGTAGCATTGGCTTTTACCAGAGGTCAGTTTATAACCAGAAGATGTACCTTTTGTAACTTTAACTTTAAACACCTGGACAATTTGGGAGTGATTCTTATATCATCATCAATACAAGGGTAACACATACTCTCCTCCTTCTCTATGAATTGATGGCAATGATTTGAATGTGATTGAATAAAGTGGAGGTGACAGGTCCCCCTTGATAGCAGGGTGATCTTTGATTGCTTACCATGTGTTACTGTGCAGGCTTTGGGTGAAGTATGTGTTCATTCGAAGACATACAGACAATATCCACATTTTTATAAACATGTAACTCAACTCAATTAAAAGCTTTCTCTAAATCCAGCGAGGCACCAGCTCTGACAGCTCACTGTCAGGTGTCAGGGATCGAATGGAAGCGGACCAGAACTAGACAATTAAAACAGTGATCAGACATAAACTAGACATTGGTGAGGAATAATTAAATGGGGAGTGAAGCTAAGCTGAGTGGTGACAGGGAGAACTAAGGATGAGGTGAGGGTTAAAGGTAAGCACAAAAAACCACTTACAGGAGAAGTGGTTGAGGGAAAGGACCAAACCGCAGGTCATAGAAGACTGCTGGTATGAGGACAAGGAGCTGAGTGGATCGGAACGAGGGGCTTTATTTGTCCTATTTGTCCTAACAGAGTGCTTAGCATGCGCTATATATTAAGTGCATCAATTACCTGTACTTGTTTAAGTCTTTGCATTTTATATCTGATGATGCAACAGACTCCTGTAATAGACTGGCTGTCGGTGGTGTGCCCCGCCTCTTCCCCACTGACAGCTTAGTGGAGAGATAGATGGATGGAAGCAATAATCATACCTCTAATTACCGCTTTCAGTGTTTCCTAAAGCAGTGAGGGGGAAGTATTATCACTCTTATTAAATTCAATAAAATCCACATTCTTTCTGAATATCAATTCACAAAAGGTTTTATCAGCTACTAAGGTTTGTCTAATTTCCAAGCAGTGCATTTCTTAGTGGAAATGTAAGATCTAATAACAGCAGGGTGGAATCTGATTTCATTAAAGCGGAATATTCTGTATTCATGAAAAAGGATAGAAGGTTTTTATGAATAAAGAAACAGTAAAACAGGTACAGGTGCACCATATTCGGCCATCGTAGCAGATACCAACACGAAAATCATGCTTGAGGTTGGAAACAACACGCTGAATGAGCAAACAGATTCTGGTAAAATACTAATTACTTCACACTATGAAAGTTGGCAGAGCCTTTCTCTAGACCACCATTGACACGCCTTCCTATTTTCACTAGGATTGGTAAATATAAGTGCGTAGTATGCAATTTTGACTGTTGACTATGTTATAAAAAAACATGTATTTCTATATAAAGAGTTCAGAGCATTACAAATATTTTGGACAGTCATAGGAGGAAATTGTCTGAATGTTTTCTGCACCAAAATAAACGTCTATGTTATGATGAACTGCACCATAGTGTGTTTCTTCGGTTTTTAGAAGAAGCAAACATATAACCTGGATCTGAATGTACACATTTGCTATTCTGAGAACCATACAGCATCCCGTGGGTAATGTAATGCTGACTCATGTGTGTGATTATATCATGCCATGTTTACGGAACCAGCTGCGCCCTTCACCAGACACAGACTGACAACAGTGCACGTTTACATTTACATTTAGTTTTTAGTAACTGAAAAGTGTCATTTTAAAATAAACTGAAGTAAATAAAACTTTGCAAAAAGTGTGCAACTTACTGGTACTGACATCACCAAATAATCTTCTTCTTTTCATACATTTTCTACCTGAACACAATCAGTGATATTGTTCTCAATACTTGACAAAAATGGACAATCACTGTGCTGTCCATCAGAAAACTAATAGATTCATCATAACGATTCTATTCAATTCTAAGTCCGTAAAATTACCGTGACAATAAGTAGAATTCCTTTCAGAAGGGTGAGCAGCGAGGTGATTGGCTGGATGACCGAGTGGGCTAGTAGGATCGCAAGAGTTAGAATCCAAGTGAAGGCAGGAATCACATAGATGTGGCTGTGGAGACACAAAGAGTTGGACATTATAGAAACAGAACCACAGGGCAACACGAAACCCCTTCTTTCTTCCTCCGACACTTGTCTGCTCCTCTCTTTACCATGGGTAACATGTGGGGGGTTGCCTTGAGAAAATACCAGGTGCAGATTTTATGTGGGAGGTCAGCAAAGTTTACGCATCATCTGAGTGGTCCTGCTGCTGAATATGTTTTTATGTGCACCTGGACAGAAACAAGAAACATTCTTTGATTTTCCACACTTGTGGGATTAAAAATCCAACTATATGCTAACGTGACATGACCAGACAGGTCACATTAGCATATACATCGTCTGGGGCCCGTGTCTCCTTCGTCTCTGCCTCGGGTCCCGTGGAGCGGGGCTTCAATCCCCCACACACACTACTACACTACTAGACATTTACATGGAGGAACCTTAGGAATACAAGCGCGCTCACACACTCAGGTGCTCACACACACTGTCTCGATCAGCTGCTGCCTCTAAACTTATCATATATTAGTACTGTGCTGTATAATAGTAAATATTTATTAATTACTGTGATTAATACAGATATCGGTCATTGCTGTGTTTGTGCTGGTTGTCCTGAGCCTTGCTGCTCGGTCCGTGACAGGTAACGTAAATCTTATCCTACAAAAGTCTTGTGCTCTGCCGTGTTTTCACATTGTGGTGGTTTTGTAGTGCACAACAAATCAGACGTCGACCGTTTACCGCAGGGTGGTCCCAGCAAACTCTGTTCTATGAATCCTGCAGATACGACAAAGCTCAGTACTGTGCTGAACTCTTTCAAACTTTAGCACAAGACAAACTCTTTCTGAAGCTAAACAGATTCAGTCTTCTTTTCTAATAGAGAATAGAAAATGAACAGAATATAAATATGATCTGAAATCCATTGAGCATGACCATGGTGGTGTTTTAAATGCCACGACGTGATAACATTTATTGATTATTACACTGCTTGAAAAATGTTGAGCTTAACATTGATCATGTCTGTGAAGGTTCTAAGTCATCCAGGTCTCTCAAAAAGGTTTTATCCAAGGCAACTGGACTTGTTGGTTTCTTGACGACGTTTCACCTTCCTTTCCAGAAGACTTTCTTAGACATGAGATAATGTCATTGACAAATGTAATAATGTCATGAAACGTGGTCATTGATGACAAAGGATGGGTTTGGATGTAATTGGTAGTAGATTGATGTGTTTTTTTGTCACAGTAGCCCAGATTTCTATTTCTAAAAAACCCAAAACATGTTTTTAGAAATTAAACACAAGAATCTAGATTATAAAGACAATCTGATCCACGGGTTGAGACGGACTCCATGGAACTCTAAACCTTGCAAAGCTCAGTGGGCTTTGTTTTCAAGACATTCGCTCTTCTCCAGCAGTTCTACTCCTGAGAGTAGAGCTCAGCAGGTCAATAATGAAGCATCCAGCTGTGCCAGAAATGGTGAATATTATTTGGGCTAAGTATCTACTGGGGCATGGCAAAATAAATTAGTCCCGTTAACTGATAAAAGGTAATTATAGGGTTGGGAGAATGGAGGACGAGGTGTGAGGTGAAGGAAGAGACAATGATCACTGGAAGACACAGTTTACGGTGCTGCATTGATTCCTTCTTCACTGACTTAGGAGAGCTGGAGAAGTTCACACCGCTCATAGTGGTAGAAAACTACAGTCCCGTCACATTTCTATTTAGGAAGGACTTCCAAATGCTTGGATGTAGGTTAGCTTTGCAGGTCCTAATGTTTAAAATTACGTAAAGGAATGCACCCCAACGTCAACCCAAGTTTTTCACAGTATGCTTGTGCTGAACTCCCTTAAGGTGTTCTGTGATATTCACCTTCACAAGAAAGGGGCAGGTGTGAGGTCACAGTCATATCCTTACAATCAATGCAATTAGATTCATGGACAGATTCCTTCAACATGTTTCTGTTTTTGTGGTAATAATGGTGTCACAGAGGCATAGAAATCCACCGCAGGCTACTGGGACATTCCTTGTCACAAACATTTCCAGCGTAGACTCAGCAGGATGGAAAAAATAGCATTTAAAAAAAACAGCTCACATTAAAAGACGCTATTTTTTATGACTGTGATCTTGCTTTAGTTAGATACAGATAGTTAAAGATAAAAAACAATAAGCTCTCTGACCAATTGATGAAATGGTTTAAATGATTTAAAATGATTTCAATGCACCAGCGTTTGTTGTATATTAAACTAGGTTGGGTTAAGTTTGTGTAGACTATCCTTTGGTTTGGTTGATGATCAACCTTTGTTTGACTCTTTTTTCTCTTTGTTTAGGAGGTATAGTACAGTACAGAGGTAATTACTTATTTAGAAGTGTGGAAACCGGTGCAGCCTGGTCTTAATGGTTGAACCTGAAGTGAGTGACAGTTAAGGAGGCTCAGCTAATTATTCATTTAGCATGGATTAGTAGAGATCTCGTTTTTAGACCGGAGTTAGTCAGCTAAAAAATGAACAAATCTTCACCATCTGATAATGGAACATTTTTGCCTTAGGAAACATCTCCGATGCTTGTGTATGTGTTTGTTTGCTTTGATTAAAAGGAATGCTGTAAGTCCCTGCAACACTTTCATCGCCTCCCACGCCGGCGAGAAGTTATTATCTCTCAGGATTGCGTCAGTTTTTTTTTAATTCAAAAAGAAATAGATTTTACTATGGAATCATACCGCCTTAAGCAACACTTCTGTGATCTGACAACTCACTTTCAACTTTGGTTTGTTTTGCAGAACTGACGACCGATGGGTTAGACAGGGTTATTGTTAATCACCATCTCTACCTCTGATACGAAATCTAAAAAAGCTGCAATAACTCAACATTGTTCATCCTTTAACTAACTAACTTTTCTTGCCCGATCCCTGAAATGTTTAGTTCATTCTTTGTTCAAAGATTTTCCTTTTAACTGTCGAGTGACTCACGATGAGTCATGCCCTCCTCACCGCTGCTAAGGCTGAAAAGAGTTGTAGTAATTTATACTGTACGTAGGAGGAAAACTTCCAGTGTGACTCACAGGAACCAATCTAATCCCCCTGATCCTATCACCATACACATGTGCACTACAGTTTAAGTTGTACTCACACTAAGCCACGGGCCACTGAAACAAGATGCCAGGGGTTTACATGACATTTTAGTTTTTATCTGTTTTATTCTGTAAATTTCTCTCTCATGCTTTTTGATGTTGTTTTAAGTTTTGGAAAGTTTAGATGGACTTTGATCTTTTTTTATTTTAAGCACACACACACCAAAACTAACTCAAATATATCTGTCAAATAAATATCTACTAATATCTACCGTCTGTTCACCACCAGCTTCTAGGCTGTAGGAATAAACAGGTGCTGTGCTTCCAGCTCCTAGCATCTGCTTCGTTCTCCGAATGGAACTCAAGACACAACACTATGTTTTATACTATATATTTATTATATTTTCATAAAATAGCATTTTTATAAAACATTTTTAGTCATGTGTGATTAATCTCTATGGTAAATGGTTGTTTCCAGCTTTTGTGGTAATGAGGAGTGTTACTTAGCATTTGGTTTAACACCGGTTACCTGAGGTCAGTTTGGTCCCTGGGGTTTTGTCCCAGCAGCGTTTAGCACCAGCCTCTGGTCTGATCTCATGATGGATGTAGATGGATGTAGAGTTCTATGCTTGAGATCACATCCGTGGATATTTGGGAAAACAAAGCTGGGGCTTTTTAGACCTTCAGGTTTCCAGTGAATTAGTAGCTACCTGAAGATGTGGGGGGGTTGTATATTTACTGAGGATGGGTCCAGTTTGTATGGACTACCTTTTGGTTTTGTTAACTCACAGCTGATTTGATTCTTTGAGTGGAATTTTTTCAGACTTATTTAGTGGATTGTTGTTTACCTTCCTGTTTCCACGTGGTCTTGGATTTACTCCTAATTCATTTAGATTTTCTAAATATGATTTCACCTAATCATCATGGATTAGTGTGTGTAGATCGGGGGAAAGCGAAGGAAATCAATGATACAGTAAAGGGTGCAGTAAAAAGTGAAGGGGTCTGAGTTCTCTCCAAAGAGACTGTGAGTATTTTCCTTCTGTCACTTCCGGTATGTGGACGACTTACCTGACTTTAAGAAGAGCTGCGTAAGCCTCACTGCCAGCTAAGACATAGCTAATCCCAATGGAAATACTGGAGAAAAGGAGAGAAAGAGGTTGTGAGCTTGTTGGTCATCATCTACGGTCCTGGTTACATATTTTAAAAATCAAACGTTGAACCCCTGTATTAAACATTAGGATGTTGTCTCCTCATGGCGCCCGAGGTTATGAACAGCTCGAGTAAATATTTTCTTTGCAGCGAATGGCCTAGACCCAGCACAACGTCCGTCTTACATCCACTCAAAAGAAAAGCTCGTTTCTGAGCTGCTTGAAAGGAAGGGCTTGTGTTGCACATTTCAAATAGCATCATATAATCACGTCAAGTCAGGAGGCCGCCTGCAGAATGGTTTGCTTTTATAGAAGGAGCTGGATGCTGATGGACATTAGAGATGTTTACTTAAGGTTTCGATCTTAAGAGAATGACGAGGTTTTTTGAAGCCCTACATCTTCTCTGTTGCGTATTAGTCTCTCGCATCTTTCAACAGTTGGTTGTTGAGGATGCCAAACCACTCGCAGACAGCTTCTCCAGACAGCAGAGGTTTGGGGAACTGAGTTTATGCTTTTTACATCTTTAAAGGAAATGTCAACAATTCAGGAAGTTCCACGCAGGCTAGTCCTCTCATCTACAGAAGCTTTTATTTTTTTAAACTTAAACAAAGTTGCAAAGCAAAGAACAGAAAATCAAACATGTAAAAGCTGCAGAAAGATTTAAAGTGAAGATTCATTTCATTTAAAAGTTCAGAGCAACTGGAATTAAAGGTGATTTTTTTTTATACATTTTAACCTTCCCCTCATTCTCACCCATGTATGTGCTTATTTGTCCACCAAACGTCCAGCAACTGTTTGATGTGAGACAGTGGACTGTCCTCTGTCCTCAAGCCTGACCTTGTGGTTAAACGGGACTGAACAAGATATGTGGAAAATCTTATACTCTTGTAAGGCTGGTCCTATAGAATTCAATAGCAAGATTTATGTGCACATTTGTGCAAAGAAATTAAGTTAAGTAAAACTAACAGCTAAAAAGATGAATCTAAAACCTTTCATCTAACTTCATTAGAGTGCATAGCCACTGAGAATTATGTGTTTGGCATACTGTTTATGTATCTGTGTGTTGTACAACAGCCCCACCGTGTAGGGCAGCATAATAAGACTAAGGGGCACCAAGGGTATGGGGTGTGTGTGTGTGTGTGTGTGTGTGTGTGTGTGTGTGTGTGTGTGTGTGTGTGTGTCTGTGTGTATGTGCGCGCCTCTCACGCCTCGACATTGATCGACCACTAAGCCTCCTTGAACACAATGAGAGAACAATCGATTGGCCAGGTGTTACAGAGCTGCTCGCACACTGATAAAAAATACCCTCCACATGCCAGAAGCCCCGCCCACCTCCACGGTGCCCACAAACACACACACACACACCATGCTACATTTACCATGGTGGACAATCGTCCCTTACACAAAAAGAAGTCATATTTTTGGGTGATGCATCAGTGTTTTTTTAAATTAACAATAGATACTGTCCTTCACGAGGGTCTTTCTCAGACCATTACTTCTACTGAGTGACACAGACAGACCATTAGTTTGGAGAAATGATCGCAGAGATACAACACAGTTGGTCAGTAAGGAAAAAGCATTTTATGTCTCGGTGATTGTAATGTATGTTCTTACATTTCAACCAACCAGAGTCTCTTGAGTCAGAATTTTAATGCCACGTCCCATTTAATAGAAAATTAACTAAAAACAGGTGGGTCACCATAACAACACTGTTGCTGCGGCACTAAATATTTTTATCAGTATTTTGCTCACGCTTGTAACTCCCAGCATCTCAACACTGTGTAGCAGAAGCCAGTGATATGAAGCGAGAACCTCAAGGGCAGGTTTTACGCACACGTCTGCTGCCCCGGTTCAGACGAAAGCGGCTGTATTCGCACTGGAATTAATAATAAAATTTATAATAATGTAAAATTCTAAAGACTTGTGTTTTATAAAAAAGACAAAGGGTCACTTAGAAATTTTTTATCTCATCATCATTTAATTATTGAAATGTTTCCTCAGGGTTTCCTACATTTAATCCACATGAATTCCAGGAAGCATTTAAAGAGGCCTGGTGTCGCTGTACTTGTAAAAAAAAAAATACCAATAATATTTTTTGGTTGAAGAGGTGGAGATGTATTGAACATGACTGATTAAATGGTTTTAATATATTGTTGGTCCAAAGTCGGGATGATGCCAGTTTGTCTGGGCAAAAGTGGAAATGGAAATAAACTAAGCTCATAGTATAGCAGAGGTTTAACAAAGCGCTCAACCACGTAGACTACAACCTCCCACACTCAGCGTAATTTATCTGCATGACTGGGAAACGTTGCAATATTAAGATCCTGCAAAGATTATTGCCATGGTAACTTACAACTGGAGGAGGAGGATGAAGTTGAAGGCGTGGCTCATGGGTCGTGAAAGGAAGAGGCGGCCGAGCAGATGAAGGTTGGGCTGGAGGCCTTCGGCTTGTTTGTGCAGAGCTGTAGCATCTGGCTGCAGCAAACCTGTATCTGTAAGACAGAGATATAACCAAAGACTTTCAAGAGCTTTTTCCTCATTTGTGAAAGTCATGACCCCACCCCCTAAAGATGTGAAATGGAACATGGGTCATGAATCCTGCAATGAACAGGTCCCTTTCATAATCTTCTTATAATTGTGCTGCCTGTTTATGGTGCACTACCTTTGATGCAAGTGGTCCTGGCAGAGTGTGCATAATTAAACATGATAGTCAAAACAAGCATGTTAAATTAATGGAAACACAGAAGTCTGTTATATAAGAGCAGGGCACTGACACACACACACACACACACACACAGCACCATCTGTGCAGGAGTTTCACAAAGAATGCTCTACGCCAGCAACTGCACAGCATGCACATGCAGCTTTAATAGACGAGAGGTTTGTCAGATAATGAAGACTTGATTGTCCTTGATGTGTTTAACATAATGCTTTCTCATCCTCTTTAACTTTGTTTCTACCTAGTTTCATTCGGAATGAAAATCCTGTGGATATAAAAATGTGTCGTTCGTTCCAGTCGATGTTCATGTTAACTTAAAGCTACAACATTCAATGTAAAACACTGCTCAAGAATGGAGTTACCCTGCTCCACCCAGTCTGCCCTCCCTGCTCCGGTATACTTTGCCCAGTGCTTTACAATATGGTACAAGTCACAAATATACCTTTAAATAAAATACTCCAATAATCAAACAGATCCAGTCAAATCTTTAATTAAGCTCGGGATATAAAATAGACATTTTATTGTAACAGGCTGAGGCTACGCTAACCAGGTTAAAGCATTAGGTACACCCTACTCACAGCAACAGGTAGGCCGCGGCATGTAAATCGTGCTCGACGCCTGGTCTCCTGACCTGTGCATCGTCACTAGAGAGCCCCTCCCTTTTCAGACCAAGCCCCAGAGATGATGGTGCATGAAAATACAAGTAGATTAACAGATTCTGAAACCCTCCGACCAGCCCATCTGGCACCAACAACTGTGCCGTGTTCAAAGTCACTTTAACTACCTTTGTCATTCTGATGAAGTTCAGATCGTTTTGACAACGATGACGTGCCTGGATGCACCAATCAGCTAGCGTCATTTCTGGTATTTTCAGAGCGTAAAGAGCTTGTGTTTGGGAAGTCTTAAGTGCAGCCTGGTAGCTCAATGCATTGAGCATCAGACTGGGATGCAGAAGGTTTGAGTCCCAGCCCACGCCCCCTACCAGGTGTGTCCTTGAGCAAGACACTCAGCGCGAGCTCCTTGCGAGCCGCTTTGGATAAAAGCGTCTGTTAACTAGTAACATTCATGGTTGAAGGTGTCTCAATTTTAAAGATAAAATAAGAATTGTAGTAGAAATACACCTGAGACTGAAAGTTCCAGGGAATTCGTATCCTGGGCAACAACTACACCATAAACACAATTCACTTAAAGCAACTTAGTCCTCTGCTTTAGTACTGCAGAACCAGTCCAGGTCCTCATAAGTCCGAGTTTTAAGGCTATTACTGAAAACCAGATATGGCAAGCTAGACACAAAACAGTTTAGTAATAATACTATATAATTATTTCTGTCAGTGGGTTGGCCAAGCAGCTTAAAGTAAAGGCCAAAGAAGCCAGCGGCCCATATAATTAGAAAGAAGGTTTTAATTCATGGGTTAAACCTTTTGTTAGGGTTTCATTGTAAATTGCTTAATTTCATTGTGGGCTATGCCCGGGCAGACTAGGCAGAAAGAAACGCGTAAGAAGCTCACCAATCATCCTGTCACAGGAGAAGGACTGAAGAAAAGTTTAGAAAGGAGGCAGCAGGTATTCTCAGACTTGTGTTAAGACAATATGTGTAATAGCATTATGTATGATTAAACCATTATCAGCTTCAAAGCCTCGTCACTGATCCACCAATAACAATGGTTGGATGGTTTTCAGTGTACTGGGCAGTCAGCAAATTATTACGCCTATTGTTGTGTACTTTTGTACCGTAGGCCCTCGCGTACACAGGGAGACGCCTCTCTTGTCATTTACCATTGGAAACAAGGTTTTTGTCAGGCTGGTTACTTTGGTCCTTGATTGTATGTGTGAGGTAGAACTCTTACTGTATGAATTCTACCCGTGTTTCACCAAATACAGTCATTTTAATGAGTCTGTGAAAAGTCTGTGGACAAGTTTGCCTCGTCTCATCAGCATAGTCCCGAACGAGGTCTGTGTCGGAGCAGTGACATTATGAGACGCTCATAATAATGTTGTGACGCTGGTTCTTTTAGAGTAGAGTGTTTTTATTGTAATTTTGCCCTTCATCTTACACAATCGCACATCACAATGTAGATCTCAACAGCAATATCACTTTTTTTCCTACTTTAAATGCATGAGTTTGGTGCCTCTGCAACACCGCTAGAGGCAAATAGCCACTGGCCTAATATATTATTTCATACATAGAGTATTTACCAGTTTAGCGTCTGTGGATAAGACAGGGTTCGGTGTGTGAAACAACATAGTTTAGTGTCAAAGATAAAAACCTGATAATAAACATGAACCGCACAGCTCTTTACAGAGGTGATGTCACTGGGCAAAGGCGGAGTCGTGGGGCTGACATGCAGAGAGTGACAACCCTCCACACTTACAGGCGATTAACCTACCGGCATTTTTGGTGGGGTGGAGTTAATGGGGACAGGAAGTCCACCTTTGTAATGTTTTGTTCATCGTGTATTTTACTGTGTTGTCCGTGACTCCCTGATCCAACAGGACAAGAGTACCTACTGTGTTTTCATGCCGGAGTCGAGTAATGGATATAAGTAGGCGATCAATAGATGTTAGCTCATTGTAATTTAGAGTAAAACATTTTCTTACCTGCTTCTGCATTTTCACCTTCACCTTCATCCTCATCCTCATCCTCTGTGGTGGCTGGATCCTCCTGCCCTACCTGATCCATCACAATGCACTCTGCAACACCTATCTGAAATGAGCACAGGCATAATCAGATGTACTACGTGTGCTATACTGCTCCCGTTTGTCCGGCTCCTTACCTTTATAGAGTCCAGCTGCACCACCTGGCACTTCTGAAGAAGTTCCACGAACAGGTAGATGAGCAGGGCCTAGAAAAACAGAGCATTCAAATGTTTTTTCAGTCTTGTTGTTCATTTGTTGACAAGTCAGTGCATTCACCAGATTACATGAGGTTTTCTCCTTTAAGAATCTTTCATCGTCCCTATAGAGCAGCATATAAAGGAACTTGAATGGCTTCACACTGAGCAGTGAAAAGAGAAACTGTTGCAATGTGCTCTTTTTTTAATTAAGGCAGTGATCAGGCTCCTGTTATGTAAATTAAAATGAAACTGCAGTGCAAACACATCTCATCTTGCCATTTCTCCCTTATTAGCACAGAATGGAAAATAGGAGTCATCACATTTCTGTCCTTCTTCCTCGTTACAGGCATTAGGTGAGCTGTGGTAGTCTAACTAGAAACGAACGGCTTAGTGTTGCTATAACAGCTGTTTTTAAACATCCTCCCACAGATTGTGCTTCTGTGCTAAATTTAAATACCTGTCATCTTTGCATCTTCTGACCACGAATTAATTACCTGGACAAAGAAGCCAATGAGAAAGGAGACGAGGAAAGGTACGAGTCCAGCATGACCAATCGTTACTGGAAGACCTAGAGAGAAACAACCATTCATCAATGTGAATCCCAACAAAGTGGTCAACATATCCACGCGCTCCTCCTCCGCCCTCACATGCACACCTTTAGCTAAGGCTTTCTATAAAACCCAATGAGTGGTGCTGGTTCCAGTATGACTGAACAGAGGCTCCACCTATGCAGAAATACTTTCCCCTTCCTGGTTTTTTCCTCTTACCAACAACAGTGACACTTCTTCACATAGGCCCGGCAGGTTAGGACAGCTATTGTCACGTACTGAATTAAATATTAATATAGAAAAAATATTTTTGTATTTAGGAAGATTATCTTTTTTTGATGAACTGAATCGTTAAGTTTGACAAATATGCTCATTTATTTATAATTTTAATCAGGGAGGGGGGGAATACGTTTTAACAGCCCTTTACACGAAGACCCTGCTGAAAACAAAGTGGTAAAATGTAATGTACCGTGTGATTTTCATCTCTACAAAATGTCTGGTGGTAACTCCACTTCATAAACCACAGCTAAAGTTGCTCGGCCAGTGAAAGTCAAGAGACGGACAGGGGCCAGTCACCAGAGACTTCCATGTGAACTTCTTCCAAAAGAAAGAACAGGTTTGGTTTTCTCTGTGTGACATCTGGTCTCATGCATCACACATGTTACATGTAGTGCAGTGCAAATTCTCAGAATCAGAACTTTAGTCCAGACTGTATGAAAACGTATTCTATTCTAAGTTTGCTATAAAAGCTAGAAACCATTTTTACCAAAAAACAAAGGAACCAACATTTTAACACATAGCATGATATGAAACCAAATCACTTCTGTCAAAATGATTTTATCCACTGAAAATTCAAAACCCAATATGCTTTTAGATCTCAGCTGGCATGCAACAGAAATAAAAACGACCGGTTCATGTTATCTTCGCATCAGCACATTCTCAAAGACATTTTCAGCGTGCCCTGTGTTGTGTAGCTAACACCATGTATGATCATGTATTAAAGTGGTGCTTCGGTGTGTTCCAGCTGTGCCACCTCTAAATGTACCATCCCGTATACACATTTATGTTTGTGTTTCTGTTTTTCTGACTTATGTATCCGTGTGACGACTAGGTTTTGGAAAGCCAGTTCACTGATGGGATTTCTGCATTTTAAGGAAGAAGATACATCTACTCACCTAAGATTCCCGTTCCTAATATTGTGGCAATGGTCAAGAAATCTAGGGAGAAAAACAGAGTTTGTATCCAGAAACTCACCAACTTCATATCACAAAATCAAGTCTGAGCGTTTCGGACAAAGTGGTTTGAAGTGATGGAACAACATGGTCGTTATATAGATGGTGAACAATGAGACGTGAGCATGTTAGAGGACAGTATGAAGGCAGGAGTAGAACGAAAAGCACTCAAGAAGCAGCAGATAAACAGAGACAGTCAGTACTATCCAGTACACATCAGCATTCACTGCAACAGGTCCCCTGCACCGCTCCATCTGCCTTTTCAATTCTTTTCTCACCACTATCACTCTGACATCACCGCCAGTCAAACGGCACACCGCTCTCTGTGCCGGAGTCTGTTTTTAGCACAGTACGAGCGTTGGCCTCTGGGTCTTTCATAACCGCATTACGCTGGTGCGTGATGTTTCCAAATGTTCTAATAAAGCCGTGGATGATATTCACCCCTCAGGAAGAATCAACGTACCTAATTGCCTTAAACGTTGGCGTGAGCGACTGCTGGTAGTTGCTTCTGGAGAATGTTTGACATGTACTCCAGCCCGTTAGGAGGCTATTTGAACATAAGCACTGCCTACAGGCTAAGAGGGGGAGGGGGGCTTTGATCAGAATCACAAAACTGGAAGAGATGAAGTGGAACTGGATTTACTGTCTCACAGCCGCACGCCTCCGTCAACCAGATACACCAGCAGATGACACCAGTTATCATTGAGTCCAGGGAGACAAATCAGAAATACTTTATTAATCCCTGAGGTTTTAGTAAGAGATGTAAGTGAAGAAGAAATACCAACATGACAGAATTACACTTAAATATATATATTTTCAGTTGTCAGTTTCAAAAGTTGCACATGTATGAAAAAAGGCTTCTTTTCATATCATTTCTGTTTGTATGGGGTACTGGTTTACCAGTAAAGACTCTTATTAATGTGTAAAAAACTGAATTCTTCTATTGATCATTATTCTGATACATGTTACAAGGTTGGTTAATAAATTAAGTTACAACCATTAATGTGTAGTTTGTGAATAGGATGTAAACCTGGATGTAGGTCGGATTTTTTAACCTAACGGTCTGGTAGCTCAATGGGTTATGGTCAGACTGGGATGCTGAAGGTCGTAGGTCGAACCCCATCCGACTCCTAATTCATTACCGTGTGTGTCCCTGAGCCAAACACCCGGCGCTAGCTCCCTGTAAGTCGCTTTACATGTAACCAGTCAACATTTCATCAATATCGTATTTGCGACGGGTTATTTACCGTAACTGTTGACATAACAATTATTACTTTGACAGGAAACGTAATCCGTGCTGCAATGTTTTTTGGGAGAGAACACAGTGCATTACATATGGCGTAGAATAAACCACCAACCAACATGAAAACATCCAATGTCCACCAGAACACGGAGCTGCTTAGCTGCGTCTGTCTAAAGCTCAGAGGACGCTGAATAAAGCAGCCGGACAGTGACCCTAAACATCAACATAAATCTATCACAGAGTGCCCAGATGTCACCAGATGTTCTAACAATCTGTCTGAACTGAGAAAGAACGAAAGAAAAAGTGAGTCCTATACATTGTGAGGCAGCTGCCAACAAACACCATCAACCATCCCCTCTGCCACCAGCACGTTGACAGCTGTATTGACGAAGCAGGTCACTTTTCTGTCACATCCAGATCCATCACTCGCACTCTACGGACCTCCCGTCATTACCAGAAACAACCTGTCATTTTAAATCAGCCTGATCGTTGCTCGTGATGCTTTTATCCGTCCTATGCTGCACTCTCCCACCACACATCTAACGACGGTTGAGGGACATATGGCGCCAGTAATTACTAATCATAATCTTAATCATAGTGACTGCTCCCACGGTTGTCCTGATGGAGAATCGCACCTATTAGAGAGGAATATGGACAAAACGACCTTAACCGCTTCTCTCATGCCTCGGTCTTTGGATCCAGTCTGCATTAAAGAAGGTGCTGATAAGCATCCAGCTACTGTCACAACACAAAGTAAGATACTGTCACTGCTGTAGTTACTCAGGCTAAAGTGAGCTTTTTCCTGGTTGAACATGATCTGATCGTTATCTGGAAGCTGATATAATAGCACATAAATAAAGTGTATCAGCCGTTGTTAGTGGGAGGATACACAAGTTAAAGCGTAATATTAAACTTCTTGCTGCCAACTTTATTAAACACTGTGTTTAAAGGCACAAATATGTGATTGTTGCCGTTTTATCAGGTTAGAAAAATTGTTTTTGTTGATTTATGTGACTTGTGCAGAAATCCAGGGACACCTTGTGTTTTATAACAACATATGATGAAAGATATTTGCTGCTGTTTATATCCCAACATTAAGTACATGGCGATGAGGTTGATGTTTAGCTGCGCGCAGTACACACGTCTTTATTCCAACATGAATATAACGCACTTCTTTTCTGCATTGGTTCAGGTTCTACTGGACCCCCTCCTCCAGACTAGCTGCAGCCCACCTCCCTCTGTGAACACTGTGAGGCTGTGTGAAACGTGCGTCGGTACTCACAGCACTGCAGGTAAATAACGCGCAGCTTCCACTGTCTATCCTGGTTCTTGCGGGTTATTTTGATAGACAGGGTGCTGAGACTGGTGTCGGGGACGGGACAGGGGCTTGTCTGGATTCCTATCTCCTCTGCATCGGTCGCCATCATTGTCATCGCCCTCTCTCTCTGTCTCTCTGCTCTCATCCCGCCCCTCCCACCACCGGCGAGGCGCGGACGTGCGCGTCCTCCGCACGTTGCGCGCTCCGCGTAGACAGGGAGCCACATATTATACAGCCAAACAGAACCTACATTCACTGAACCCAGAAGTATTGCGCAACCATAAAGCTAATGGTTTATATACGGCACAAGTAGGCGCAACAATTTCTTTCTTTCTCTCCAAACAGAAAATTATATAGCAAATTCTATGGTATAAACAAAGAAGTGTAATGATCCCACAGAGCACCGTAAAAGGTAGAACTGACAGGGAACTACAGTGGGGGATTATAGGGGACACGGGAAAGAAATCATATGGATACATGTCTTTATTTCATAGATTTATGTGTTTAGATATAACATATAATCATTATATATATATATATTTGAAGTTTTGTGTCAGTATATATATATATATATATATACTGACACAAAACTTCAAATGAGAAGTTGGCGCGTTGTGAGCAAACAGAGGAAGAAGGTTTTAGGTTGTTGTTGTTTAAACAGATGTGATGTATTTCCAGCTGTTTTGGCGATGTGACACATAGCAGAAACAAAGGCAGATGTTTAAAACGTTCTTTAATGCATTAGAAATTCAGTAACACTTTAACAGCGAAGAGGGCGGAGAGAAAACCATGCCAGGAAAGACATAAATAAATAAGAAATCAATAAATAAAATCCCTGCATAAGCGATAATTAATAGATCATGCATCTACTGTAGACACCAGGCGGTTCTGAACCATCACAGGATGAAGTAAACACAGATGTTGACTCTGAGAGACAGCAGCTTATACGACAACGACATTTTAAAGCTTACTGAAGTTTTTTTTCCATTCAACTGAAACCATTACATGTATTGTGTATGTGTAGATATATTTGTGACCGTTTTTATTCATTTTAAAAACGATTAAGAATCACCTGCCTGGAGAGTTCATGAAAGACGTAACAGTAACAAAGATCGTTCCCAGTTTTGTGTAAATTCCACAATACAGGATTTCCAGTCATTTCTAAATCTATAAAAAGCATTAACAGAAGAATTGCATATTATCTGTACACATTATCTTATCTTAACATTTATTAGGGCTGGTGCTGTGCTTATTTCTTTTATTAGTATCATCGTCTTTTCATGGTGTCCATCAAAACATGGGTGGAATGAGTTCTAACAACCTATTGGTCATGTCTTTATGTTTTATGGAGGAAATGTTATTTCTTGTTAATTATTGTTTTATTGCCCAGCGTTAACATTTATGTAATGTATGAGCTTTGGATACGAAAATAGCAAACGCCTGTAGCCTCTCAGTTACCTCTAGTCATTAACAAAATCCAATTCAGATCTAATTTTATCTTTTTCTACGCAATAAAGGGGATTGAGAACCACTGCAATAACCAGTAGTAATTAAATTCTGTTACCATGCGGCTGTAAAACAAATATTACAAAGATGCAAAAGACTCGTGCAGTGTGAAAACGTGTCTCACTGTTAGAGACCCGGCTAAATGGAATCCAAACTGTGATGGCATCTGTAAAAGAATTATTATACTATACATAGATCTATGCACGTCGTTGCAACATGCTGCGCAGTGAAGGGATGGCTGGTAAAACAGAGCTTTTGGGGATTTGAGGCAGACTTCCCTGACAGCATGTCAGTCACATATGCATGACATCTACGCCACAGGAATGTCTGATGCTGTCCTGTAGGACTGGGTACTGGCGGTGTATCGGGTTTGTTCCACAGTGACAGCATCAGTATAACATTTTGTACAGATTAGTTTACAAAATGCTATTTTCCTCATGTCTAAATCGGTATGTTTTAAATAAGTAGTAGGAAAAGTAGTGCTTGAAAGTTTATGGACCCCTTAGAATCTGAACAGAAAGTGGGTCTGATGATCCACTTGTGGATTTGTCTTAGCTTAAAGGCATCATCAGTTGGGAGATGGAGTCCAGACTCTTAAGACATGCCTCTCTTTCTCAGGCTCTTTCTAGACTGCTGAAAAATTCTTCTTCTTCTACGGTCCTCAGATAACTCCGCTGTTTAAAACTCTCTACACTTCTACAAACCTGGGTTGATGACCTTTCTCTTCTTCCATGCACCTCTACCTTGCCAACACATTTAGGGTTAGATCATTTTGTTGGAAATGATAAACGTTCAAGCACTACCATACAATATGTCATTAAGCTTTCTGTTCCTGGGAAACGGTGATTGTCTTATTGTAGACCACTACGCACGCTTTCATGTAACCAGTATAATTACCAGACAAAAAAAGGAATAAAAAGAAAACAACCACTGTAAAGTTTGCATCACCAGACTTATTAACAACACAATGCTGGGTAATTGTTGACTATTCAGGTCTTAAATTGTTGTGCATTATCAACTTTTTCTTTTGGTACACCACTTGACTTTAAGTTAACGCATTTGCTTTTGCTGATTTAAGGCACATGAAGCTATGAACATTTATATTTTGGATCCCTGAAAAGATTGTACTTTTTTAAAAGACGAAAGTCTATTCACAAACTGCACAATTAGATAGAAATTACCCATTTACCCTACAAAATATTATAATAATATCACACCCTTGCTAGAAAATGTGATGTAATTAAAACAGAGCGAACTTATTCGAATGCCTCGTCGTGACTGTTAAAACACAAAACACTAGAATACAAACAGATCGTCTTGAAAAAGAAGATGTAGCTAATGCTGTTGGTATCTTTCTGAGTGCTAAAGCTTTTCTCATTTTAAAGATGTGTGAATTCTACAAAACTCCCATTTATTAAGAAATTACAAGCTGCAAAATGTAACCCCCCCACCCAGGCCCACATCATGCTAAAAAACTCTACCACATTCAGACTATTACAAATAAGTTAAGGTATGAAACAGTTTTTTTATGGTACAAAATTGTGACCAAATGCTTTTCTCAAAATCTCATAAACACTATTCTAGCAAACGTCATGCCTAACTACAAAAAACCCTGAAGCCCAAAGTATTTTTAGATGACTGCTGAGATAAAAGTCTCCGTAACTGAGCCTTAGACTCCTAAGAGTAAACTCCTGCACAATGAGAGAGATCGCTGGACGGTGGCCTTAAATAGGGACCAAGTTTATTTAGAAGATATTCTTTTACTTGTGTGCTGCTCTACAGCTCATTGTCTCACATATGTAGTTTCAATCTCTACCAGTGCAAGCTCACTCTGTCGGCCTGAGAGACACAGGGGCATGCTTCTCTAGCAACCTCCCACCTGCC
This sequence comes from Microctenopoma steveboyesi, assembly GCA_032359275.1. Lineage (NCBI taxonomy): Eukaryota > Metazoa > Chordata > Actinopteri > Anabantiformes > Anabantidae > Microctenopoma > Microctenopoma steveboyesi. The sequence continues at coordinate 1,871,265 of JAUMHF010000019.1, read as the reverse complement.
ATCACTGTCAGAAGCTGTTGTTCCAGGCCGAGCAAGTGGCTTCAATGACCAGCTACTGAAATCAGATGACGTCATTAAATTGTGTCTGTGCTGCCAGCACAACCTTACTACAGTCATGTATGAATACACACCCAAATCCGTACAGTGTGCCTACAGATGATGCACGGCAAGAGGTTTTATTGTTATTGCTTGTTATAGTATTACATTCCTTATTCTTTAAATCTGTTTTCTCCAGGTTTAAATGTGGGTAATTGAGCCATAAGGTGTCGCGGCTTACCATGATTTAAGAACAGCTAAAGGGTGTTGTTGAATAGGTTGATATTAATGATAAGAATCATTTCATACTTTATTCATCGCCCTGGGAAATAACAATCAGCTTTTGTGCTTTACAAGGCCAGTTGTCATGTGAAATTATTATAGAAGTTCCAGTGCAAATCTTGCTATTTTGCTAGCTTTGCCCCTCCATTGCAGCTAATTTAATTCTTGCAAAACAGCATACTTTTATCAGAACAGGTAGCATGGGAACCCCTCAAAGTTAGAGTTTGCTTTAAAGACTTAGCTCCGAGCCAAAGCAGTTTGGGAAGCATTCGCCCCCATATCTCTTGGTCAGAGCATCAGTGCTCAAACAAAGAGAGAGCATGTAGTCAAACACTGATGTGTTTGGTTGGAGTGAGAGTGGAACGAGATAGCTAATTGACATTTGGGCAGAGGAACCTGCTCAAAGAAGACCTGGTGACTGAAGTCTAACCAGGCCATTTATGAGAGAATGTAGCTAAATTTACAGTGTTTGATCTTATAGCGGGAATGACGCAGCAGCAGTCAAATCTGGATATAAGTGGTTTGCTGGTCATATTGGATATCTGTAAACAGGTATAAACAATAACGTATCTCAACTGCCACTGATATGATCTCCCAAGATGCATCCTAAAAGCAGATGCAAACAAGGTCTGTGAAAACTGTGTATGTCACTTTTTTATCACAGCTTTATGCAGTGCTGCTATGACAACAAGGGACACTGCTTGCAGTGAAAAAACAAAAGTCCTTTTACCAAAAGCAAGTAGACCAGAGTCACGTTGAGCTGTTACCATGTTGATTTTGCTCCAGGTCTTGGTCATCTTATCCATTTGTGAAATTAAAGGGTAAACATTTCTTTCGTAACCATAAGTACCTGGAGGGGCAAAATTAAATTATACTTTACTTTTCCTTCAGTATTACACATTTTTACCAAATGTTTACAACTATTTTTGTTCCTCTGTACTGTGAGTTGTCAAGAAGACAATCCTGTGCTAGACAACAAAGAAAATATCTAATGAACGAAATAAAGTAATAAAACTACCCACAGTATATGCCTCAATACCTTTTTAGCTTCTAGTGGAAGACAGCATAGTGCACTCTCAATAACACTTTTATGTCGATTATTGTTTGCATATTTAAGAGCTATAGTGTGCAACAACTTATTATCAATACATTCATCAATCAGAAAAAAGACCTTAGAAAATAATTTCCTAATGACACATTGTATTTGACATGTTATCATTGGTTACTGTGGAAAAGAGGAATCGTGGGAATGAATGACACCATAAAGAGAGGGATCTATTTCATGCATCGTGTGCATGCCCTCTGATTTTAAACTTTTGCACGAGCACGGTAAGGTGAAATTGGCCAGTGTGTGAATTGCATTTCCAATATTGAAAGATTCAAAAAATGTTATTAATCCCAGAGGAAAATTGTTTCCCCATGTTTTTTAACTTTATTGAGTTGATCATTTACCTTTTTTTGGCTTTTAAGTGTCTCCAAGATCATTGTTGGGTCTGTGTCTCCAATATCATTTTGTGTCTGTGGGATAATTTTCAAACAAGTCCAAGCCAAAACACACCAGCCTCTCAGCTGACCGGATGGCCCTGAGGACAAGAGACAAAGACTGGTTCACGGCGGTGTGGCAAAGTGCGGCGTGTTTGACTGCTTTGCCGGTGCCGTTGCAGAACTGGGCAGCTTCATGTGAGAACCGGAGGATGGAGAACTGAGGAGTCTTTCCTGGCAGGCTGTATAACAGGTTCCTACAGAAATAGAAAAAAGAGAGTCAATAATGTCTTGGTCATGTTTTGTGGAAATCCAACTATTGGTGTCTTGAAGACGCAACAGCATCCAAACATACGCCAAAAGTATTTGGACAATGAGGTTTTGAGGACACCATCTGTATCTGAACCAAAACAATTCATATGTGATCATATATATATATATTATTATTATTGTATATCATCACTCTTTATAAATATTTGCCATTTACAGGGGGTCAAAAGTATTCAAACAAAGTCACATAACTTTAAATATAAGACTGTATTGTAACAGTAAGAACAGTAAGTAAGGGGCAGATTCTTGCCCTCGCCTGAAACATTCTCCGTCCTCATGCTTAAACCCAACCAACCTGAAACCACAAAGGCAACAACTACTGGTGTTCCAGACCTTTTAGTGCTTATAGCTAACCAGAGATTTTTAGGATTGTACCAAACTGTTGATACGGTCATGCATCAGGTCTTTGTTATGTCCCGTAAAGATTTGCTTAAAATAGCCTTTAAGTAGGAGGTGGTTCCACATGGATCAGAAAGACAACAAAATGGAAAGAAACTGAATGAATGTTTGAATGATTTAGAGAAGAAAGAAACAAAGAAACAGCAAGAGACTTGAACTGTCTCTGATCTGTGAAAACACATAATATACTGTATGTTAAAGTTCACATCAGAGTGAACAGCGAGTAGACCGCAACCCGGATTCAATGGATCGAAGAGAAGATGATTACTAAAAAAGCAAAGACAAATAAAACAGGATTTTTCTTATTTTCTTCTGTTTTTTGCCACAAACAAGTCACTAAAAGTGTTGTATTATTTGAACTATTTGTCCTCCTCTGTCTATGTCTTTTTTTTTGCTACTGTCATATGCGTCGTACATTGCAGCACACACACTGAGCAAATTACACATATAAACACTGACAGGCCTTAGGAGGGAGCAGGGTAGACTGCGGAGTGTTGCCCTCCTCGGGGCTCAAGTACATTGATTTCTCTTAACGTGGCTGAACAGACAGTCTCGGAGAGTAAATGAAGTGATTCTTCATCTGTTACGACACGGGTTGTGGGCTGTAGGGTTTGAAGGAACACTGACCTTCAGCACACAGTTTAGACCCTAACACAGACCAATGCAAAGCCTCTGTTGTACTAGATCAAATGCCACTAGTAATGCTAATCACAGCAGTAGACTCGCTGAAATAGTTACGTAATGACAGTGGGTATCATTATTTAACAACACAGAAAAGACTGCTGCTCATTATATGTGCAGCTGCCATAATTCATCACAAAACCATCTGGGTAGATTACATAGTGTAGTAGTAATGAATGCACAACTATAAGGTAGCCACTCTCATTGCTGACCAGCACATGAATACGTCAGCAGCCGGGTTTCAAGTTATTCACTTTTCAGCGCATTACCATATGATGATAAAATACCTTTGACTAAAATAAAGCAACAAACCCTGTTACAAAACTGAATATATCAGCTGTAATGGAAGTTATTTTTAAGTCTTTGCATAGAATTCAGTAGCTGCCAGAAGGGTGGGAAAGAAAAAGGAAAACATTTTGACACGTTACGTAAATGATGAAGTAGAGAAAGGTTGAATTCTATTTAGCTGCTTATGTGCCAGAATCCTACTTTTATTCCTGCTGCCTTATTTGACTTATTTGTCATGTGTGATAACACAAACAGAAAATAAGACATCGTTTTGTACCACTGGTCTTAAACGTCGTTGTTCCGATTGGCTAACAGTCTAACTGTGCCCCTGAGTGTTTGAAGGTCTAAATTATTATGCCAGTATTAAATTAGAAGCACAGAGATAGTGAGGCTCAACTGAATTTAATTAATTTGTAAAAAAGGAGACTTTTAAAATACAGAAAGTAAAGAAGTGTACAGGAGTGTTGCTCAGAGGTGTCTCAAAACCAGCGTAATCTTGTCTGCCCATGTCCTCTAACCAACAGAGCGTCATCTACCATCTGTCTGTGAATATCCCGTTATGAAAGAGGTCTTTTTGAAGCACCTCCGAGTACATAAAGTGCACATCTGCTATCGATTGGTTTGGCCCTCGGCAGCCTGACATCCACTCTTAATGGACACCGACTCCTGCTCTGCAACACAACAAATTGAGTCTACAGGTCCCAGGTGCTACTCATACAGGAGAAGCAGCATCCATCCAACAGTGACAGCTGTGTCCGTCAATGTGGGCTCTGCTGCCTCTTTATGTGAACCAAATTAAGATTTTGTTTTAAAGGCGAGTAACATTTTGGCTCTACATCAGTATTGAAACAAAAAAATGGAAAGAACCTGAGTTTAGGTAGCAAAAATCTCTAAGTTGACCATATTTAATGAGCAGACTGAACATTTTGTTCGACTGGATCAAAGACAAATAGTGATTCATTAATGTGAAACAGCGGGGTTTACGAACCATGTTGCCACTGTAGCCTACTGGAAGGGGAACTTAGTGTTATGCTCTGTCCTGTGTGCTGTGTGGCCCAGGTTGAGGCTGGTGCACACAATAATATCAAACAGCATAGTGAAAACTGTTCTCTATTTAAATAAACTGAATTACTGATGACAGGATTGATGTCAAAGTACTGTATGGGATGCTAATCATCAGTTATAATCTACTCCTGATCACTTTCATTGTTTTAGTATTCTCTCGTATCATAATCTAAAAGCATAGCATCTTATATTTATTGGATTTGGTCTTTTATCGATTCAGTCAGATTCAAGTTATTTCAGAGAAGATTGTGACATTTTAAGGGCGGGGATCCAACATACTGTATCTGCTGACATCTGTAAGTGCAACGCCTTTTGGCAACTTGAGGTGGGGATGGATCTTTGTCCTCCATTGACCTTGAAATGCCTTGCCCTTGAAATGAACTGTAGTGGTTTGCAGACACTATCTTGGATTCCCATTAGGAAACTCAATTTCCACATAGATCTTGGGTTATACTGGATAGGCAATAATCTCTTGGACCTGCTGTAACCTACATCTGGCTCCAGAAGGCATGAAGCAGAAATGGCTCAGTGATTCATATTCAAAACTATTTCCATCTGGGATTAATAAAGTGTTTTGAATCTTGAATCATAACACTATATTCCAGGTAATACATCAACCCTCTTCACTGCTCCAATGAAATTATAGAGCAATAAAAATAAACACTGAAGCCAAATGTCAATCAATTACCAACACCAAGGTATGAATGTAACACGAGAAGAGCTTTAACTCAAGTCTATGGTTTTTGTTGGAAGCCGTTGGGTAAGATGCCCCACTCATATTTCAACGCTAGGATCTACACCACTAAAGAATAAAGGTGTGCCTGGCACATCCTACTTTGGTTTGAACTAAAACCACTGTGAAACAATCAGGAAACTGGATTATACTTCTGATTTATTCCACTGTTGTCGCTAACGTTTATCCTGACGTTTCTGTATTTCTTTTTAATGAGACAGACTTTAAAATGAAGTTCTATCACCATCCCAGCACTGCTGCTCACACTTTTTATATGTTCTGTCATTGGGACATTTTACTACATTAGCTTTAAGTGCACGTCAATCTCACTGGGGCCCGATCCCCGTGTGACCTGGCAGAGGAATGAGGGATTTTCATGTGCTGTCATTGAGGCAGTTTCCCTTCACAACCTAGACCAAAGTCGTGTCAAAAATAAAGTCAGACATCTTTAACATGGATTTGGTAAGATTAATGGGTAGCTCATGCTGTGTGCTTTCGGAACAAAGCTGTCAGGGTTCAGTGAAACCGGGCCAACAAATCAATCTGTTGAGTGTTGGTATGTTACATACAGGATGCACGGATGTGTTTCTTCCTTACTGAACGTGCCTACATAGCTTTTAGAGAACTGTATGTACAGTCTGCAAACTTTCACAGTGAGTTTCTGTGTACTTAATCATTCCCAGGACAAACTTTGGATAAAAATGGTTATTTGGAGATGGATCTACAAGAATTTAGAGTAAGGCCGCCCTGGGACCTAAGCTGTTGACCATAATATTCCTCAGTATCGGTTTCTATGTTTGGCAAAATGCACTTATAGTGTTGTATAAAAATAAAAAAACCACTGTTCAGACCCCTCAGGGCACAAACTAAGGCCTCCTTAATGACTGTGTTGCTGACCAACACAGTACTGTGCTGCCACTGCATGCTAGTCATCTATGAACCCCAGGGTGGGTGGTTTGACCTGGATTCCTGGCCACAAGTCCAAGTGTCCCTAGACATAGTATACTATCAATTATCATTGATCATTAATATTATTCAATTGATCTGAACAATACTAGCCCTTACAGACACACAGCAGGGTGGATTCCCTGAAAAGCATTTAGCAAGAGGTTGCTTAAAGACCTTCTGCCCTATGGTTCTAGTCTGGGGAGCACATGTACAGTACATATTCATATACAGACTCCCCAAACTAAAACTAAAAGAAGGCAGTTGAAAATCAGTGAGGTCACCCTTGACAAAGTATGATGCCCATAGTAAAAACATGCAACTGTGCCAGTAGTCTGCTGTATTGCTGTACACCAGAAATGTCACAGTGAGGTTGAGGATAGCTTTTCTGTTTTGTTGTTTAAAGTACAATACAAACCATCAAAGTAAACATGTTCAAAGACTCCTAATTGTCTCAGTCCTGTGAGGGAATGGTAACTTCCTTTATAAATGAGTGCTATTAAGCCTTAATGCTTTCCAAGCATGATGGAGCAGCTAATTTTAGCTTGGATGCTAATGGCAGTCTAGGACAATTAACATGTCTATTACCACCATAAACTGTGAATAACACTGAACAGCAGAAGCCATTTATTCTCTTAGAATGTAATGGCAAAGTAGACAGCTAAAGAGCTGCAGGGGGAGAGAGTGTGGATGCCAACAACGCGCAGGTGTTATTGTTATAGGATATATAACAGAATATATTCCGTAGGGGAAAAAGTCCCCACTATCAAGGTCAGCTGTCCTCTAAGTAAATGTGATTTGATATGATTTATCGTGTTTATTCTTTAGTCAGACAGTTGACTAAAATAACTTCATGAACTAATCTGGAGCTCTCACTTTCTTGCACACGCACCGTGAAGAGCCGGTGAATTACTGCTCGGGCCTGGAAAGATGCTGCTGCTCAGAAAGAAAAAGTCAAGCCTGCTAGTGAATAAGATGTTCCCATTTTTTTTTGTCAGAAGGAATAAATATGTGTTCACTGAAAGTCAAACGTTATGTTTCTTTACTGTTGTTATGCTTCATACACAGAACGAAGTTGAAGGAGATGTAGACGCAGCCATTATCAGACAGATTGGCTGATTTAAATCACGGCTGCCACAACAATAGACCTGCATGTGATTTAGGGAGTTTGTGAAAATTATTAAGTGGGGAGAGAGGCTCAGAAAAACGGGGGGGGGGGGGGGGGGGGGGGTTTTTAATTTTTTTTTTTAACTGAAGGCAGGCTGTGGTAAATTGGTAAGTTTCAACACAGTTACACTTAGCTACACTTTGCTGCTATTTGAGGTGCAAAGGTTAAAATCCCACTGCCAGGCTCCATGCACACAGGACTAATCACACTAAAAGTGTTTTCCTTTGTGACTGCCTTTTTATTTCTGCCTCTTGGTATCATATTTTAGTAATCACGTAAGTGTGTGAACACTGAGTACTTCAGAGAGGTGTATGCAAGTTCTGAACACAGGGAAGTGATTGCATTTTCTGCAAAAAGAAACTAATCTGTAAAAACAGTTTTTGTTCAAGGTTAATCTCTTTACGACTATAAAAGTGAGTCAGTTGTAGCTTTGAGTGAAGCAATTTCTATTTTTCTAATTTCAGAAACATCTCTTTTGTGTATTTATATCACAAATACTGTATACTACAAGGAGGAGAGGTAAAACTCTTACTCTACACCTGTATATCTGGTTGGTGTTTGATTATAAACTGTCTTAGAGTGCAGAACACAGACACATACACTAAGGCGCACACTCAAAAAAAATACATTCAAATCAATGCCTGCTGCTATCAGCTATGTATGGAGGCCTGGGGGGGAAGTGGAAAGAAAAATGAGATCACGGTAATTCACTGAAAATGTATTTTAAATATTGTTCTTGTTTCTCAAATGTTTCTCAAATTTCATCTACAGACAGGAAGAAAAACCTTAGGTTAGCCGGGCATATTATACCTGTCCTTACTTCAAAGGTCAAGTCACCCATGAGGGCTTAGATGGTTACATACTGGGAGGAGTGTTGTGGCAGGAACAACTGTGAAACAAACAGGTGAAAACCCAATTTTTGACCTTCTGAAACAGGCTCATATGGAGCATTTCTCTAAGAACTGGAAGACCTTTTTGAAATGCTGCGCTGTGTTGAAAGGCTAAACTTCAGGTGTAATGAATACAAATAAAACTATGACAGCGCGAGTCTGCAGCTTCAGGAGCAACAGCTCGACTGTGTGAATTCTGTGATCTACCGGAGAATGTCTGACAACAGTTTGTGACCTCAAGCTCAAGTGCACTTGAGTTACGCAGCGGTCTAATGATCCAAAACACACCAGCAAGTCCAATTCTCAAAATGAAAACATTAGCAAAATTAAGCTTTTGTTTTTTACTTCAATCCCACTGAAATGATTGGTTATGACGTACACACCGCCTCCAACGCAACGTGAAGGTGGACAAATACTTTTTCAAATTTCCCTACATAAATTAAATCATCATTTTCTTTTAGCATTTTGTAATCTCTAGTTAGCTTTGCATAATAAATGCATTCAGCTTTTTACCATTTCATTTTGTCTGTGGTAATTAATTACTTCACTTCAAACCTAAGTTTGAATCCTAAAACCAAAGTCAAACCTTTATGTTGTGCTCCTATCCTTTAGTCAACGTTTCTGTATGACTGCAATGTGCCATAAACCACACAAATAAAATATAATGTTGTGACTGATCAGTAAGCTGCGAATAAAAACTGTGAAACACACTGTATTTTAAGGTTCGATGTAGAGTGTGAGAGCACCGTTTTTGGAGTCTGACCCATTTTGTCTGCATCTTATATGAACACATGCAGCTAGACGTGAGCGTTCATATAACACAACACATGTTCTTTCCGAGCGGAAGCGTGTAATTCTCCTCATCAACAGTGGGTGGCACTGATGCATTAAGAAAGGCAGCAGCGTCTGAACAAAGGTGGGGAAGAAGAAAGACTAGCAGTGTGCGAGCGAGCATCCAAAGAGGGAGCTTTGCAAATGTTTTGTGAAGAAGGAAATGCATTTGACACATAGCACATTATGTTTTTTTTTTTTGCTGTTTAGAAGACAGTCCCACAGGGCACCTTTAATAAAAGTCATGTAATGTTAGTGATGGAGGCTGCAAACAAATACGAAGGCTGAGCAGTTTTAGGAACACCGAGGCTGTACAAATGACAGCACCATGGTGATTGAGAGTCAGGAGGTCCAACTGAGTTAATGGTGGAAAGGAGGCGCTCACTCATTAATTAGCCAAAGATATAAATAGTCAGGTTTGGTGTTTTTTATGGTAGCAGGAACAAAAAACGACCAACTGGAAAATACATATAAAGAACTTTTGATCATAAAATCACAGTCTACAGACCTGTATTATTTTCCACCAGAAAATTCGAACACCAAGAAACAAGTCGCTGGAGGGGACTTGAATATGTGAGACATTACGTTAGACTATGAGCTTTTGTAACATATTTTCACCAATCTTGAAATGTGTGTGTGCGTTCGTGTCAGAAAGAATACCCATCACCTTCTACCACACTACCCACACTGCTGCATCAGGAGCCTCTCTCCTACCTGTAAACTCCCGGCGGCGTCTGTGGGACGACGAAGCTCTTCTCCAGGTCACGGAGCACATCGTTCAGCATCCTGATGTGGGAGGGGTCGCGCTCTTTAGGGTCGTTTGCCGGCCGCATGGTTTCTGACTGGAAGAAAGCCGCGTCATTTCTCAGAGAGGAGGCGGAGGACAGCATGGCTGGAGACACTGCGCTCTTGTCTAGACACATACGGAGAGGCAGAAGACAAAGCAACAACAGTTGAAAAAAGAAAAGCCTGTGAATGCTGGGCGCAGAAAAAGAGAAAGTGTAGGCGATGACATTTGGCTCTATAAAATATAGTCTGATTTTCTTTAGATTCGGATGAGTTAATGCTCAGAGGAAGCTTGGATTTGTTATAGCCTTTAAAACTGTGATCACCAATCTATAAATGTATTTTTACATTACACTACATGAGCACAGATTAGGACAACACCCAACACCCACCCTCACATGACACTACTCTTCTACTAATCTGCAATTGCAAAAATATTTTTGCAGAGAACATAACCGCAACTGGATTATGGTTTCTGAGGATTTGTTAATTACCATAAATGGCATTTCTCTCCCATGTAGTCCAACTTCCCATTTTTTGGATAATATTTTGGAAGAGTTGTGGTTACACTGCATTTAAATGTTGGCTTGTGTTAGAATAACTACAATCTGTGGTGTTAGTCTGTATGAGGACCATGGTTCACGTCCAGGTGTCAGAAATGAATTACAATTACATGAACACAGAAAGTCCACTTTGTGCAATAGTGGGAATTATCCTTACTGTGAAAGCTATATGGTTACATAAACCACAGTGGAATTGTGTTTTACATTAGCAAAAGCTCGTCCGTGTGATGCTCACAAGCCTTCAAGAGCTGTACTGTAACTTACAGTTACTCTACAGTACACAAGCAATCTTTTTTACAAAGGTTGCAATGTTGTAAATAAGATTGCTTGTGTTTCTAAAACAGCCACTAAAAAAACCATACGCACAAACAAAAACGTCCTTGTGATTCACCGGGGCATCATTTTAGATGAGCTTATGCAACATCACCACATTTACTTCTGCATAGAACTGCAATCATTTCTCTGATCTGTGGTTATGGGATCGGACCTCTACATTTATACACATGCTAACAGGCAGCAAGGCGAAAAAACGTAAAGCTACTGTACATGAAGGAAATGTCTCACTACATCGTGGCACTGGTGTCCTGCTGCTGCTACTTATAACAACTGATATCATTAACCTTCTGATCTGTAGGATTTGACTTTAGCACCGAGATCAATCATTGTTCATCTTTGTTGTGTTAAGTGGTTTATTATAACTAATTTAATTTCCATGTGTACTCCAATTAGCCTACTTACAGTGATTACGTATGCCACCCTATGAAGTGAAAGTATATAGAATGATTGTGCAGGGAAAAACATAGATTAGAGCCATTATTGTATAAAAATCAGTGTTCAGTAGCTTCTAGCAAAAATATAAACCCTGTTTTTAACACTGAGACTTTAATAACACTGAGATAATGGTATGATTTATTGATTAGTAAATACCGTGTGTATTGGTCTAGTTTTTCTGGAACACAATGTGTTCTGCATCAGAATAAACCATACAGTGGTACCAAAAGGTTTACAGCAGTTTGGGAACACGTGACACGCATGATTAGATTTCCCTGAAAATTCATGAAAATTTTCATTTGCTGGGAACAATTTTTAATCTCACGTGTTATGGTGCAAAAAGTAAGAAACCTCGTCACTGACATTGCAATTCAAATACTGTCCCACGTCGACATATTTCTATGGGGCAAAAGTATTTGAACGCGTGTTCAGTAACTGCTGTGTCCTCTCTCACAACAGTAATCAACCAGCACTTTCCCAGTAACCGTTTATCAGCTCTGCACATATGTCTGAAGGCATTTTAACCCTTTTGTCCTTACAGAACAGCTTTTGCTCAAGGCCATTGGTTGGTGTCCTCGCACAAACTCCCAGCATTCAGTGGGGTTACGGTAAGGACTTCTTCTGCTTTACTTATTCTTCGGTAGAACCACTTCTGTGTTTAAGATTGGTGTCATGACACATGATCCACTTTCTACTGATCTTCAGTTCACACATAGCAGTGGTGAATCTAGAAAAAATTACATAGGGGGCAAAGGAGTGGCAGGAGCTCTGGGCAGGGAGGCAGTGCTGGAGCGCCTTAGATAAATTTAGCACCCGACCCATGTAGCTATTAATTAAGAACAGGGGCCCTGGGGCCTTTTACGTATGGCTGACCATTAGCACTTGGTGTAAAAACTAACGGGTTACATAAGGGTTTATGAATTTACTACTTACTAAATAATTGGCGGTGCCTCAATTTATTACTGTTCTGTACAATTTCTTTTAACAGTCCTGTCAAACAAACCTTCTAAAGAATGCAGACAACAATAGACAGAAAAGAGTTAACTTTTAAAGGCACATTCAGGTAAATATAATTATATTATATTATATATATATTATTATTATAATAACCTTCTTAATTCAAATCTATACTTCAATTTACACAGAAGGGCACAACTCACACACTCATTCAGATCTCACAAGAGATGAAAAAGAAAATTAGTCCTTTACAAATAAATAAAACGTTGCAGGCCTCAGTCGATGAGAGCGTGAGAGGGAGGGGCTTAAAACTTAACAGCACGTGCTGCTACTCCAGCTAAGTCTATGCTAACATTGCTAATGCGCTAATCTCGATTAGCTTCTTCTTTTAACGCTGAATCTGGACGAAACAGTCTAAAAGCCTTAGACATGAGTATGTACCTTATCAGGTTCATACATGCTGGCAAACTCAGCATGTATTTCTAATTTGAGTTTATTTGTAATTGGAGTCAACAAAATATTCACAAATACATTCACTTACAATATTTATTGTATAATCATCTATTCTAAGAAGACAAAGACAATGGGCAATTAGTTATAAATGAGAAATAAGGTTTCCCAGAATAAATATAAAATAAATACAAAAAACAGAAAAAGTTTATTTACTTTATTTTTAGCTTATTTTTGCTTTAGTTTTTTCAGGGACCTAAGATTATATTTACAATTTAATATTTTTAGTGAACTAATATTTAATTTGAAGCCTATAAGTGATTGGACAAACAAGCGTGTTGGGGCAGCTGCGAGGGCAAACCGCTAAAGCATCTGTGATGTTTAGATAAGCCATTGTCATGGTGGTGTCTTTGTTGGTTGACGGTCATCTGGTAGAGTCCAAACTCCTTTGTTCAAGCCTATCGATTTGAACACCTGACTTAATTTCATCTGCAAATGACCTGATAATTATTAACTTTTTATATACTTTTATATACTTCACAACACAAATACTTAACATAGGATAATCTTATGACCATAAATAAATCAATCAGTGTAATCGCTTTGTCCCATTTGTCTACCTGGCTTCACCTTCTTCACCATTCTTGTAGGAAGAATTATGAAGGGTTTACAAACCTTTGAGCATCATTGTACAACAATTTCTATTGTTTGTGGAGATAATACATAACTCAAATAAAGTGTGATTCATTTCACCCTCTCTCTGAAATATATCCCATTAAAAGTTTTCGTCTGGGCTTACCATCTAAGGTGAACTCATCAGAAATCACGCCATGCTGTCTTGCTAACCAGAACCAAACTATAATTTCCATGCACAAATATTGTAGATGAAATCAGATTAAAAGATGTTGTCATTCAATGCAATACAAGTTTTGCAGAATTGGCCTATCCCTTTGCTGATGAGGTTGATTATTTCGCTTGAAGGAGACTGCAAATAACACCAGACGTTCTATGATAGGTTCATATGCAAAACTATTGGACTTCTGATTGTTAGGTTTAACTCTGAGACTATGAAGGATACGCCGAGTTGTTTGTTTGAGATAATAGCAGGAACTGTAGCTTTCTTAAGGATTATACATTCTCCTCAGTTCCAATCAAAGAAAGACTATGAACTAATAACTTCCAACATATTGGTCCTAATCAACAGACCTCGGAGGGTGTGTTTGGATTAGACTGTATCACAGTATGCTTGGATCAGACCGTGACTCATCGAAGGGGAAGAGACGGCGACAGTGGGGACAAAAATAGACAAAGGGAACAGTTCTCTCCTACAAATTTAAATGGCTCTGGCTCCTCGCAGCCAGCTGGGACTCGTGAAATATCATTTGATTGTTGTAATCCATCACATCTTTTGGCACACGGGGACCTGTGTGAGTGTGTTTGAATGTGGGTATACAGTCGGGACTTGGCCTCCTGTAATAACAGTAGCACAAATGAGAGAAAGACAGAAATCAGAGACTTAGGTTGTGCTTTTATCTAAAGGCATATTTGCACATTCATGTCCATGGATACGTTAATTTAGATAAAGCTAGAGTGATATTGTTTCTCGTATATAGAAAAGGTGTCACTATTTGGAACAGAAAGTGAAAATATAGAAAGTATGTTATTTGATAATTAGAGCGTACCTCTCTAGGAGCAACCAGTTTACAATCAGCTGATTTCTTAACTGTCACATAAACAGGAAGCCTGGTTACTGTATTCAGGTTAGAGGATTAGAGTAGGGCAAAGGACAAAAGCTGCTGACACTCGATGCTGCCACCCAAAAAAAGTCTAATGCTGAAATCTGCGCCCCGCAGATATCTAATTAAATTACTTTTCACTGTGCATTCCTATAATGCAGACAGTTCACCCGATAAAGAGGAAAACGAAGTGCTCTGTGGGCGCCTCTCTTACAGCGCTGTCAGTCACCTCCCCCACACACATATAAAACTAGCATCTACTGCATGTAAACACATATTTCCGGTAACCAGTTTCCTTAAGTGCGTGTAAACTGATTACCCAAGAATCTGGTTTCACTGAGTAACCTGGTTAATTGAGTCAGAACTGCAACAAAGATAATTTACGCTGACAACCTTTTCCTGGCCCAGAAAAAGACAGACAATGTCAACATACAAACATAGCTCACTTGTCCAGTAATATTTTAACTCTGATGCTACTCATCGTGACTTTTATTTCCCGTGCACAAGCCTCATCTGCACTGCCATGGCATGTAGCTGTATGGCTGGAGAGAGAGAGAGAGAGAGAGTAGCCCTCTCGAATTGAAGGGTGAAACGTCGTCAAGAAGATGTTTAAACCACTCTTTTAGAATATCTTTTCAGGTTACGCTCTCTACTGTGTAGAGAGCCCTCTGGAATGGAAGGTGAAACGTCGTCAAGACACCAAACAGGTCCAGTTGCTTTGGATAAAACCTTTTTGAGAAAAACACGACCTGGATGACTGAGAACCTTCACACACACTGAGCAAACTATTATTCTTTAATAAAAGACTTTTAAAATATCAAATGAATAACACTGCACATTAGGTTTAGTCTCACATTTAACTTTTCCCAGTGGGAACTCGTGTGGTCAACACTTTTGCAAAGTGAAAAGCAGAGAATCTTTGGGAAACAACCAATGAATGGTTTTGGGCAAACAATGGCATGAAATTAGTTTTATAAAACAGGATTATTTGTTTTGCTGTATTCTCACAAAGTGTTTTGGTTTCTCTTTACTATAACTGCCAACGTGGGCATAAAGCAAACTCCCTGCCAGGAGTCAACAGGTGGGATAACATGTTTCCGAATGAATCCCTGCTTCTTACACATTTAAAACTGTTTCTATCACCAACAGGCACAGCTAAAGTTTTTACAATGTGGATAGCACAAACTTTTTTAGGAGAAAAATTATGCCTTTGGTTCCTATTAGTTGCTGTGATGTGTGCAGTCACCGCTGATTGAACAGTCATGGTTTTGTGACCTTTGTATTTAACATTTCTTCACTGATTACAAGCAGGGACATGAGTGTTTCACCAATTTATGTTCATGCAGGTAGGTTTTTTTTAAACTACTCATTGACGTCAAGGTCAGAACATGTTTTTTTTGGAGAATACTGAGAGACACGCTCATTTTTTACCGAGGCTCACACAGTAGGGACTCCATATACAGAGAAAGATATTCAAAGAGATCGGTTTAAACATCTTAGTCGTTTAAGGTGTAAAGAGAAGTGTCAAATGTAATTTGTGATTTGTAATTTGGTGTTTTAGTTTTTAGACATTTTGTAATCCATCCTGGAACGATAGAACCAAAATACCATGAATGAGCAAGGCCTTTAGAAGCACACCAGAAAGACCAAAAAGGTCAGAGAGAGATATGCTGACTTTTTGGTCTTCAATGGAGCGGCCAGTATTCTGAAAGAATCTTCTAATTCCACAGATAAGAAGTATGGAACAGTGCGATGATGTATACGATCGAACCAGCTTGTTGATGATGTCTGCGATCGAACCGGCTTGTTGATGATGTATACGATCGAACCGGCTTGTTGATGATGTATACGATCGAACCGGCTGCTCAGTGTGTCCGTTCTGTCTCCAGTCAGCACTGAAACCCCTCGGTATGTTTAATGTGGTGAGTGAATGGTGGTCATGAACATCAACTCCAATCGGGTTGCTTGTGTGGTTGTCATGTAACATACTTTTTGTTAAATACTTTGACAGTTTTCTGGGCCTATACTGTCTTCTAGAAATCTCTTGATGGATCCAAAATCCGTTCACTGCCCCTGTGTTCTCTCCTTTTACTCAATCAAATTATAGAAATTTAAAGAGAAACAGTCTATTGTCTTTTTCCTTAGAGAAAAGGTGAGAGGGCAGAGACGATGGCTCTGAAAACAAATCAAATTTGGTGTTTCATACTCGTTCCCATGTAATGTTATGTGGTTTCAGATCAGAGCAGTCCGCTGCAGGAAACTTCCGCAAAGGACTGTCTTGTTCATTCTAGCTTATCTCTTAAGTGCAACAATGTCCTGGGTGACTGAGGAACAATCAGTGAAGGGAACTGAGAGATACCACGTCTCTCTCTCCACTCCGATGCTAGCAAGTTGAACTTAGCTACAGGCTTTGGTAGTCAAATGCACATGTTCATCTTGGCAGCCATGTCCACTTGAAATGACACACATGTTCAACATGAAGCACAGCAAATTAGCCTGAGTCTG
Organism: Microctenopoma steveboyesi; assembly: GCA_032359275.1. Lineage (NCBI taxonomy): Eukaryota > Metazoa > Chordata > Actinopteri > Anabantiformes > Anabantidae > Microctenopoma > Microctenopoma steveboyesi. The sequence goes on along the minus strand of JAUMHF010000019.1, from coordinate 1,854,367 downwards.
AATCATGTCGTACTTGCACTTCTTCATTAAATGTGGGACATTTTGCCCCCAAACCACCAGGTCAAGTCTCCCCTTTTACTCAAACATTAGGGCAGAGCCGTTGATCCAGTTTTACTACCTCTCATGGTGAATTTTAACAATAACATTTTATACAGGACAGTGACAGAAACTGTAAAAATGAATAAAGGCTAAAGTTGTTTTAGCAAAGATTTACATCTGGGACAGAACCTGGAAGTTCCAGTGTCACTTTCAGTCATCATCATTAAGATCATACAGTTTGCTGCTCTTCCCTTTGGAACTAAGAGGATCTATTGTATGTCAAGGACCAATGCAGCTGTTGGCAACATATCAGTATGACATGTTCTCTATTTCAGCTGTGACCCAAATTTTTATATTTAACATTTAGCTAGGCTGCACAATGGTCACCTTCTTTCCTATCTCCACCTCAATCTAATTATCGAGCTAAACGTGGTCCTTTGGCTTTGCCACTGAGGTATGCCTAATTAAAACTCAGAAGTGTCTCTCCTCAATAGGGCTTCAGTGGCAGCCTGATGAAATAATCCATTTATATGACCACACACATTTACTTTCATTTCCTCAGTGTACTTTTCCAGCACCGACAATAACCTGCTCTACCTTTCTTTGGTACTGCAGTTAAGGACCAAAGGCAGCACCGCTACTGAGCACTATCACTACACTGTATTAATGGAGATTTATGTCAGATCAAACTGCACCAAAGGCAGTTTCATATGAAAAGAGAAAAGAAAGAAGAATTGTGATTAAAAAAGTTGAACAAATGGTGTTTGGGGGTTTCAATTAGCTATGGCTGTTTGATCTGAGTCCCCTCCATGACTGCCAGTCATGAATGCTGCAGAGCTCCACGCCGGCTGTGAAGAATCCATTAAATATCGCTGGTCCTCTGCCGTAGGGGGCTGCTAAAACACGCAGAGACCAGACGCGCATGCACACACTCGTAAGCATTTCTCCTCATACACCCACACACCACTATTCTATATCCACCCAAATGCAGCATATTCACACTAACGTTTGCAAAGACTCCAAACATCCACCCACCTGTGTGTGGCCTACACATGAACACAAACAAACTCCATTTGCCCTCACTACATTTTCAAATACAGGAAGGAACTTTTCCTGACTTTTCCTTCATCGTAGAACTTCCGTACTCACTTCTGACACATTTACCGAATGGCACGGCACATGGAAACCTGGGAATTTTGAGCTTTAATGAAGCACACACAGTGAAGTGTCAAAATCCTTTAACTGGACCAGGGGGTCTAGACTCCTAGAGGTCCTGGAGAGCCACAGCCCAGGGTTTTTTCCAGCCATCACACCTGGACCAGGTTAACAGAGCTAGTTGGAAGCTAACTGGGACCAGGGTTGCCAACCTCTGATCTAGACCAACATAATAAACCTATGCCTCATAAAAACGAGATCTCAGACTTTCTTTTGTTGTTTCGCATGTAGAGGGAAAATGTGACAACGTAACCTGAAAGAGTTCAGAAATCCATCAGCCCGCAGTTATACAAATTGTGTCTAAGTGGATGATTTAGTACTCACGCTACTCTCCATAAAAGTGTGCGCCGAGCCAAGATTACTACAAAGATACCCCGCAGAAAGCTCAATGAGGTAAAAAAACACAGCTGAAGGCTTGAAGGAATCGTTGCAGGTGGTAAACAGGTCTATTCTGGAGTCTAGCAGATGCAAATCATTGAACAGACATGGTGTCAAACTGCAAAGTATTGTGGGAGAAGTATCGTGATTTGGGGCTTTGCTGCAGACACATACTGTGAAACGTTTTATTTGCTCCAACCTTTAGGGTCTTCAAACCCAAGGGTGAGCGAGTTCGATTCCCAGTCCCGCCAGGTTACATGTCGAGGCGTCCATGGATGAGACACTGATGCCCCATAGTAACGCAGACACGGGTCTAGCAGCTGTCCAAAACAACACATTCCCCAGGGGGGTCAATAAAGAGACATTATTATTATTAACCTGAAGTAATGGTTAGGGTAGGTGTCCTACAGGACCATGGCAGGGTGGCTACCCAGTAGCGACAGCTCAGTAGACGTTGGGATAGCAGGACAGTGATTGGTATCAATTAATGGCCTTAAACTCAAGGTTTTGCTAAATGATTTTTGTAGCCTGTACTCGTGTGGATGAAAACAAGTAATGTTAAAAGAAACCCCTGAAATTGTAACTGTCAGTTGTGAAAAATAGGTCTCACTTTGGTATTTAAAATGATAAGGTCTTCACATTCTACTGTACTGTATGTCAGCTTCTTATTCTGCAGCCACTGCCATTGACTAACCCACACGCAATCCTAGCACACACCAGGAATTATTTATCCGGTCTCACTATCTGTTACACACACACACACACATCAAAATGTATTTATTTCACTGTCCTTTCCCTCCTCCTCCTCTTTCTCTCCATCTGGTGCCTCTCTGTATTTTTAACCATGTGAGATAAAAGCTCTCTCCCACCTGTTTTCTGGTTGAATGAGAGCTGCTTTGTATGAAACATTGAGAGTATCCTGCACGTTTTGCACAAGTCAAAGTTACAACTTTCCGATGTTTATAATGTCGCCTGAAGTTAAATTTAATACCAACTTAACACCATAAAGAACTTCAAATCTGTCACAAGCTGCTTCTTCCTAATTACACACAGCTGATGAAAATGATAAAACTAAATGTAAGCATGGGCAAAATGACACTTGGAGATAAAGTGTATATTATAAAGGAGCATGTTCCATAGTGACTTGTCCGGCTTGTGTCTAGCCATCCTTGGCCCAGGAGCAGCAGTGGGAAGGGCAGGGGGGCCTTTTAGCCTTGATGAAGTAACACACAATCATAGCACAATTCTTCAACTCAGCCCTGGTGTGGTGAAGCTGCCTTGAAGGTCTGGCTTTCATGCCAATACAAGGCACTTGAGCTCAATTGATAGACGGTAGAAACCAGGGCAATCGATACACATACACAATAAGAGGACAAAGCACTGGAAAAAGAGACGACAGGTATGTGTAATAATCAGTCATGTCTCTCTCCCTCTCCCTCTCTCTATCTCAGCTCATAATCTGTCCATTAGTTTCAGAAAAGGGAAGCATAACCACTCAATCTAGACCTTAATGGAACTTAACGGTGCTTACATGCTTAAAAGGAGTCAGTGAACCTGAACCTGAGTAGAGCGACGTATGAGACTTTAGATGGCAACTACATTACTGAACATGTAATTGCGAGTATATCTCTGTCTATACCCCTTTAAATCTCTGATCTTAGGTTTCGATGACTGATAACATGGTATATACAGATTAATTTTCGCTCATGCATGAATTCTGTACTGCCACAACTGATGCAGTTGAAATACTCAATTGATTCACATTCATTTACGTTGCCGTTGTTAACGCCTGTGCTTGTGGATTTTCTTCGGTGCATAACAGAAGCAACAGTATATTTTGTTTATTCCGACTTAGCAAGCAGGCTAAATAAATCAAAACCTCTGGTGTGCATGCGTTTTTAAAGGTCATCTTAATATTCAAGGACAGCGTTGTTGCACGCTCTGATACCGCGACTGAATAAGCTGATTTTGGCCTGAGAGGTCGTACAGCATGTTAACGGCTGAATACCTGGCACGGGTTTCGCTTCAGACCTTGATTAAAATGCTACACTCTTCTTAGTATGCTAGCTGCACATTGTGGATGATAAATATGTAAAACATTTTGTATAACAGTGAGGATCCAGGCTCTTAAATTTCAAGGTCGAGGCAGGTGATAGATCATGACATTTGCGTTGTTTCTAAATAACAGATATCAGCAGTGGACAACTTAAAAACATAAAAAGAAATATCGACACACAGTGTGTTGTGTTGTACTGTACTGTATGCTTGCATGCTCTAGTGTTTGTACACACAAACACAAACTCAAACTACTCATTGTGTATTTTTTCCATGCGTGAGCATTTCTATTTATTGGAGTGTGTTTTGATGCTCAAGTTGGCTGACTGGACAGTCTGTGAAGGGAGTTATGACAGCAGAGACTGAACACACACACAGACACACACACCCACGCTGTGCATACTGCTATGTTTAAACTCAGGACTCTTGTTTTATCCAAAGTTCAGAATCCAAAACTTGAAAAATGCACCTGTTACTGCAACATTCCCATGAAAATGTGAAAACACGTCACGAACAGTTGTCCCTGCAGCTTCCATGTTGATCCTGTGATGCACACAACCTACTTTATGTTGACAAACTTCCATTCATTCACTACAATATCTTTTGTAAAGCTCAGAGGAGCCGTCGGATTACTTTATGTATACGTAAAGTAATCCGACCTGTACGTACTGCACAGGAAAGTGTGATTATACTGGAATCTAAAAGATGAGAGGACAATTTAACAATGGTGTAAGCAGAGTAAGAAGTATGAGTGCAAGGCAGGAGCTTCAAACGCGTCCTGCAGAGACCTCCCTGAGTCTCTTTGCTTCCCTTTGAATCCTGGTCTGCAGCAAATAAGACATTAGTAGACTTCAGGTCTGTGAGCTCTGCACTCTGCACCATACACAGTGCATTTAATTAGCTTGGAAATACACGGTCTATTGCGATCCAGTGGCTCGTGTTAAGGTTCGTATTACTGGGTACTGTCTGGTTATTTTTATAGTGTACTTTGAAGGCATGCGCCCCAGAAAGACTAATGAAATAACCCTGCTTAAACCTCTCAAGAGGTTAAGTGGTTACTCATAAGTGCACGGCTGTGCCACTGATTTGACTCGCTGCTTTTCAGACGACTGGTGTTTTCCTATTTATTGGATCTTACCTAAACATCAAACTACTAATCTGAACTCTTAATTTATTCCCTCACAACAGCCTTGTAGTTTTGCTTTTGTGTATTTTTCTGTTTAGTTGTAAACAGCCCTGTGTTCAGTATTTGTTAGTAGTAAATGTGTCTGATCAAACCCAACTTCTTTGGGCTTTGTGGTTCCATTTCAGTAAATTTAAGCTTAAATAGGCATCACATACTTATGTAATACATTTTGGTAGATCAAATGGGCATGTGTTGGAAAGAGTGTTTCAGAATCGGGTACATTTGCCATGCATGATACAGAATCAGAGATACCTTTGAGTTTGTTCTGTATGTCCAGCGCTATGTCCAGAGGGTAGAACGGCAGCACGGGGTCATTGACCAGGCGGAGAATGGCTTCTGCTGTCAACTGTAGAAACACAAGCAAAAGAGATTTGATTTAATTTCATTGTTTACGTTTCTGCAATTACGTCATTCCAAGGTCAGAGAGTTTGATCAGCTGTACGTTTGGCATCCAGGAACAGCAAAGACAGACACAGGCAATATTTAGTGCTCGATAAGATTCAAAGAATTTCTCTATATATTGATCAGTCACAACATTAATACGGCCTGGTGCTCCATGGCTACGCAGGCCCAGGGTGGATGCTTGAAATGCACACGACAAGCTGGTGCCGTTTTTTAAAGTGAATTTTTTTATTGAAAACTGAACTTGATGCTTGGGATGTATAGGAATGCATCAGTTAGAATAAAAGTACTCATTATGTAGACTAATGTATATTATACATTATTGATGATGCTACATACAGGATTGTAATTATTAATGCAGTGATCATGGTGCAGTGATGAAGGTGCAGCTGGGAAAGGTGAAACTCCTTCTTTTACCTGTGTCGTAGAAAATCTGGTACTCCTCCAATGCCCTAACATGTCATAATCATAATTCAGAGTCATAATCACCCTATGTACTTTGTAAGGTTATATTA
>JAUMHF010000019.1:1812587-1843538 GCA_032359275.1 Microctenopoma steveboyesi | reverse complement strand
AGCAAACATTTATGGATCCCCGCTTGTTCTGGCACCTCCTACCGAGAAGCAACGTCCAAATCACGGAGAGCGTCTGTCTGGCTCTGCTCTCACAGTGAAGTGCCTGTCAGCTCGACGCGAACACTGCCACTGATTCAGCCTTACTCTTAGCAGGTAGAGGTCTTGGCAAGGCGTCCGTGTGGATTTTGTACTGGAGTGTAACATCACTGCAACTCAGTGTGTTAACCAGCTATTCTGTGTTAAATCACAGCTGGGATTATTGATGTATTGATCCTCTTATTTCACACTTAGACTGTATCATTCTCACAGGAAATGCACCTCTAGCTGCACTGGAAGAACATTGTATTTTCCAGTGGCACATTATAATGGGAATTCCCTTTATCAGCCAAGGGCATCACATGCATGATTTAACCTGAGCTACATTCATTTACACATTATAAACGGTTGGCAGCCTACAAGATAGACTGTTCCTCTAAACCTCTGCAAAAAAAAAATACTAAACAGCAAATAGGTCAAACCCACTTCAAGCGCTTCATCCTAATCTTACTCCTACAATCCAAAGATTTGGAAAAATGTTGGGACGCTGTGTATAATGTCATATCAGAATTAGATAGACACATGAAACAAGGGTTATACCATCTCAGGGCATGGCCATGGATCGCCAGAAGGTGGAGGCTGTAACTTGGTGGCCCCAACCCACCAGTCTTAAGCTGTTGAAGAGCTGTATGTGGTTCGCCAATTTCTATTGGCGATTAATCCACGGCCTGTTCAGTCGTAGCGTCTCTCATGACCCACCAACCAGAACACACGTTTTCACCTTCCTCCAGAGGCTGTTTGGGAATTTCCACGGGCTCCTCAAGTTGTTCACCACTGCTTCCATTCTACCACATCCGGGGGGGCATGGAGGGGGGTCTGATCTAAACCCCATCAGATCTGTCCTCTGGAGGACTTCTTTTGTGCCACACAGCCTGGAGAACCAGCTCAACCTGAGACACATGCCAACTTCCTCTACATCCCCGCCTTATGTGTCTAGGAGGCTTTGGTCTGGGCGAATTCTTTGCCAATCTCTGGACATCCCTACTCCCCAGTTCCTGCAGTCTGCCTATGTCGGGATTTTCATAGGTTTGTCTTGGCCCGCGACATGCACGCCTGGGCCAAGTCGTCCAACCAGCCGGCACTCAACCTCTGCCTGGTCCCTCATCGACCATGGTCACACATAACGGTGGACACACCAGATCAGATTCACCATTCAGCGAATCCTGGACTCTCATACTCAGGGCTGTGGCTTCAAATACTTGGGGAGGGCTATGGTTCTGAGGAGCGCTGCTTTTTCCATCTTGCTTTGTCCTGGATTCCTTTCTCGTCTCAGGTATCCATCGCCTCAGGCGAGACCTTCCTGAATCACCCGGAGCTGGTCCTAGAGGAGGGGAAAGATTTCTCCTTATATAAAGAGTGAACATATTATTTCTGATAGGAGTCAGGTAACATGGACAGGCCACCATCATAAAGGGAAATATTAATTCCTACGTTCATGAAAGTATCCTACAGGTTATTGTCAGGGTGGCTGTCTACAAGCTGAATGTGCTTGTGTTTCGTCTTGATTGTCTCCTGATGAGTCAACATCAGTGTCCTGTTCATCCACTCAGTGCCCTTATATATATACACAAGTATGCACTCTCTCACACACACACACACACACCAGGCCCTCAGAGGCTGAATGTGCTGGAGGTCAGTGTGGCCTGGATGCTGAGTGCACAGCAGACTGCCGACCGCCTCACCACAGCATCAGGTGAAGAAACCGTCACAGCACTCACTCACGGCCCTTCACATTCACAGACACTACTGTACATGCAACATATAAAAACTAAGACATGTTTTTTTTCTGTGTGTTAATGTTTTGGTGCCATTACTGTGAAAGAAATGAAACCATGGTGGAGGTGACAGAGGGTCTTTAACACCAGAGGGACTTTATTTTGGAGAGAAACATAATGAAAGTGATTTTTCCATCTGCCCTTGACTACATCCCGTGACACAGCCTGTTTACTTTTGTTTTTAATTTAGCTTTCTTAGGCAAAATCTCACCATCAGATAAGCTATATATCCTTGTTGCTGTTTGAGAATCAGATGAATTTTGATGGGAAGTTAAGCTTTAGGCCAAAGAACTGTTATATTTTAGTGCCAAACAGAATGCCATCCTATTAGAATCATAAAGTCTGTACGAGAGATACCTAATTAACTTTTTTACCTTGTTTCCCTTGGTTGAGATGAATGAATCAAATGTATCTGTTACCATAATACTGGTGTAATGTATGTTTGTAATCCCACCCAGCCCATACTTCTACCGTCAGATGCTGTTTGATGATCTGACAGGAATCATCTATGAGGGAGGAGGCTTAGATTGTCCTTTCTCTATAACGTAAAGAAGACATCAAAACGATCATAAATACAGAATGATTTGATGAAACAGTTTATCGGTTTAGAAGTTTAACTGATCATTAGAAAACACATTTTATTTTTATTAGTATAAAATAGTTATGAAATTGTCTGCCCAGAGAGTGGAAATGTTTTTAAGATTGCTGCAAAATGAGCCAGAAATTATAAAGAAGTCCATTTTCTCATTTATAATACTATACGCATGAAGGCTCGATTATTTTGGACTGTTGTAAAAATTGATGTGTCAGTACCGTAAACATGAAAAGGCAGCGGATGAAACTCTGAATGACTAAGTACTGAGCTTCACACTACTACCCATGAAATTCTTTATGGAGATGGTTTAAAGCACGAACTGTGTGATTCTGCTCAACAACAGCAGTCTGCCCATCTTCAGAGATTTACAATATATTATGCTTTCACACCTCTGGGCCTACGTGATATCTGGCATCTCACCTGATCTACCAAAGCAGCTGTCTGTATAGGACACTACTTTGCTAGTGTTTTGAAAATGGCCTTCAGTGCACTGATCGTCTCTGCACATCGCTGTGCTGTTGTCACCGCCACTGAAATCAATCTGGCGAGGGGAGGGGCGAGATTAGAGCATTGATTTGAGGCTGGTGAGTAATACTACTGCAGAAAGCATACATCAAAATCCCGTAATGTGGTGGGACAGAAAAGGCCGTTGATTTCTTATTTATGGCCCTATTTCTGGATCGTCTCCTTCCAAGGTAGAGGAGAGGGGGAGAGAAAATGATGGGAGAAGAAAGGCAGAAAAGAGGCTGTGACATAACAGAAAGTAAGACAATCCAAACTAAACAAAGATGACAGTTGGAGTGAAGTGGAAGGCAGAACAAACTGGCCTGAGCATTTTGTCTTACGTTCACCTAACCTGACTTATTTAGAGTGTAATAAAATCACAGCCTGCCCTCCGCGTTACATTTCAAGGATGTCACTCAGCTGTTGTCGTCGTCTTTGAGAATTCACCCAGCACAGAAGAATGACAGGAGAATAAGGTGATGCAGTGGGTCAAAGGTCAGAAACGAGGTTACTGACTCACTATTACCATAATTGGCTGAACCCTCTTAAAATCTACTTATAGGCAGAACATTGGACATTGTGCTAACCGTTCATACACCAGCAGGCCAGGAACAAAAGCATCAGTTAACAACTCCATCTTTGCCCTGTTTTCTCTGTACTGGGCCTTTTTACTGCCTCTGGCATTTTGTTCCCAGGATTCCTCATTTCCATTTCTGCCATTTGGAAAAAGGCTTTAAGATGATAGAACGTACCTTGACTACTGAGTCCCCATTAATACATTTCTGTCCTTTGTGGCATTGAGAAAATTTAATAGAAATGTTAAGATTAACAAGAAAAATGTCAAATTAAAGGGTATCAAAGGGGAAGACTGAAAAAAACAAGATAACAAAGCTACAAACAATAATAGTAATTCATTATTATAATAAATCGTAATGATCAATTGAATACCAGGCACAGAGCCTGAAAAGCTGATTGGCAGGTGAAGTATGGACCCTGAAGGGGCCTACTGGGCACAGAAGATACACAGGATCACCAAATTGGCACATAGAATGACCATAGCATGGCAATTATCAAAGCTCAGATATACAGTAGGATATGTGGAAGTAAATGCCAAAGGAAAGTCCTGATTGATCTGTGAGTCAATAAGCTAAAATATCACTTTAACATGTTGTTACATATGTTTTTAATATGCTGACCTTGTGAAAACTGCAGCCATCCATGGTCAGCTGAGTCAAACATTAAATATGTGGCTTGAAAAATCTCTTTTCTTTGACTTGACCCATTCTTTATATTACTCCAAATGTGCGGAGGCCTTCTGGAGAATCATTACCTCCACTAAATTCTGGTATGATGAAGAATCTCCTTTCCCAAAAGGAAGTAGTTGGGGTGGTCTCTGAGTGCATGAGTGAGACCTGACTCTCGTCACTAGTGAAATAAATAAAGTCTGGGCTGGATATTGGATTAGGACATGGCGCATTACACATCCATAAAAGTTGCTTAATGGCTCATATGCTGAGAAGGTTTTTGATTCTTCTGGATTCCAGTCCTCGGATTTACCTGCCTAGATGTGATGCTTCCACATTTTTGGAGCCATTGAGCCCCAAAAGTACGTCCTCCACTTGGCTCGCGGCTTCTGCACACACAAATGAGGATAAAATAAAATAATCCAGCAGTTCTTCAATAGTGATGAAAATAAGTATGTCGCAATCAGAAGTGTTAGGGACTGAGTGTGACTTGCTGTCAGTCACCATATTTTCTCCCGAGGGTCCTTGATGATGATACGCAGTGATCACATTATGATAATTAATATCGGTTAGCTAGAGCACAGTTTCGACAGCTCATTTATTAAAATTAGGTAAACCAAAGGCCAGTGTCATCACCATATTATATACATGTTGTTTGAACTCATTGTCTCACGTCAATAAAATTCCAAGTAAAACAACTATTTTTCATTCTGAAACTAAAAACTGACAAACAGCCCTTGAAACATGGAAAACTACCGCAGAGGGCATGAGTGGTTGGTGCATCATACAGCAGAGGGCTCTGTTGTGACATGCTAGCTACCTAATCATTTCTCACTCTAAGACTATAGTGTATTTGCAGCGATGCACAGCAGCCTCTCAGCCACCTCCGGTCCTGTCCACACTGGAAGCATCATTTGCAGTACTGCTCACCATAAATACATGCATGTAGACATACAGGGGGGCAGCGTTAACTTGAGACCAGTGCAGCACTTACATACAAACAAGCCTACAGCCACATGAACGCAGATGAATCAAGCCAGAATATGAAATGACGATGGTCAAATAGAAGAGGCAGTGTAGGTGACCGAGGTAATTTCCTTCCCACTGTCTTTCCGCGAAGTGGTAATTCTGCCCGAGTATTCGATCACATTCGCCTGCCTGGCTGCCTGTTGTCCCCCGAGGCCCAAGGAAGAGATGGAGAGATTCTCCTCTGATTCAGGACGCCCAGTTCTCTGGGCCAAAGTAGGCCTCATGAATAAACCATACACTATGTAGTTAAGTTATGTAACGACAGCAGATGAATAGATGCAGCGCGGTGAAGGATAGTTGGAACTGGAGGGGCGGTGTTCACGTTCTCTTCTCAAGCTGCGCCGTGCGAGTGCGTAAATAAACATCACAGTACACACGTGATGAAGTTGTACTTCAGGGTGTTTTCATGGGAAAATGTCTGCATTAAAGTCACCTGAGACGATATTAGACGCCCTATTATAGAAATGAAGTGACGGATAGCTTCATTAGGATGCTTGATGGCCTGACTGACACACACGCCTATATTGGTCTCTGTAGAGCTAGTTTGGCTAAAGCATTTTACACTATAATCAATCAGCTGTTGTTGTGGTGGACGTGAATAATATAATGTGGCCCATGACTGACTCCCAACCACCACAACCTCAGAAACTCAAACTGACCCCTGAGCGCTCTCAACGAGCATTTCCAGATTATAGTGGGGTGGCATTCGGTGCGACGCTTCCACAATGGTGACACAGAAGGAAAAATAAGCACTTAGTCTAATTATAGCATGGAGCCTCTTAACAGCTGTCAGTCTGCATGAATCCTCCTCCAATTATCTGACACGACCAGGACTCAACAGAAAGCAATAAACAGAGGAACAGGCATGACTCAGTGTGTGTAAAGATGATCATTATCTATCATTTCATGTTTCAATACATTATTGTGCACGTTAAGCGATGTGTATTCCTGGTATAGATTTTTCTTTTCTTTTTTAAACTTCTGCCAAACAGTAAAAACTGTCACCACAAGTGGTAATTATGAAATAATTTTCAATTTTCTACATTTCTACATTGTCTAGGGTCAGTTACTTCAACGTGGTCGCCATTAGGAAAACTAGCCGAAAGCAATTTCAACCAACCACTCGAGCAAAGCTCCAAGTCTTTGCAGATGAGAATGCTAACAAAATTGTCCAAATACACTGAACAGGCTTCTCCGCCATCCACAACACAGTTTTTAAACGGTATCATTTTCTAGCATATACTCAACCTTGGTGTTCAAAACCTCAAAGTTTTCCAGAGACCCATATGGTAAAACTGCTGACTAATCGGCTGCACGTCCCCCAATCGATATTGTGTCCGTATTACAGGATGGCATGTCACCAAAAAGCTGCAAATACCCAAATAACTATGTTTCTATGAACTTGTGACACGTCAACATGTTCTGTTTCTTACATAGGCTACAAACAGTACGTCATTAAATGCAACTCTTGGGCCAGTGATTGGATGTCAGGCGAGATTTTGGTGACAGCCAAACGAAAGTCATTGTGTTCGTCAAGCTTGTTGCATGTCTTTGTCTTGATAGTGACCAGGTCACTGCAACCAGTCTCTGATAGGTATGAATGGGCAAAAGGCAGGATGAATCTTAAGTCTGGGAGCGACGTGGAATATAAGATATTCATGAAAAATATTCCACATACTCAAGAAATTGGTTCATGACCCATGCATCTTTTGTGATTTGTAAATTTAACTGAGATTTTGTCTGCTCCTGAAACTGCTCTGGGTAATATCTCCTCCAGGTATGACGCTTAACTAGAAAGCCTTTCCCAACCATAAACCACTTTGATATTGCTACACTCACATGTTTGGATGTTGAAATGTAACGTCGGATAGTTTTCCACTGCTACTGACGGTTGACACCCCTGATCTAAGGTGTGAAAGCACAACTACCTTTTATTCTTCTGTTCGCTCTTTTTATTACCACCAATACATGTACTACTGTCAAACAATCAACTGTCCCAAATAATGGGGTAAAATGATTGTGTATCTCAAAAACAGCTTTGATCTATTCTCCCATCCTACACAGCAAAGCGTTCTTCTTTTCTCCCACTCAGAAAACACCATTTGTTGATGTAGCTATTGTAGCACAGATTAAGTCAACTCAGGACCTCAGAGCAGACAGAATTTAAAAAAGCTGTGGGCTGCAGTTGAACTGGGGTTCAGCCGGCAGCTATGCTCCTTTGTGAAAATGAGCAGTTTAAAAGCAAACTACAGTCCTGTGCCAAAGAAGAGCTTTTCTTAACACTCGCAGTTCGAAGTTCAGGCGTGTTTGTAGGGAAAACGCATATTTAAATTTAACTAAAATCACAGGGTGCACGCAGAATTCTAGTAGTAGCCCCCCCTCCTTGAATTCTAATGTCTTTTATTGATCACATAATGACGCTACTACAATGTCTTTTATAAGAACATTTCAGCCTCTGTCCAGGAGGAACCGGGAAATAAACCACCAACCCCAGATTTCATGAAGAAATAATTAACCTATTTTTGTCACAACCACACTGACGTCATGTATTAGACTCACTAAGGAATTTACACTGGTTTGGGTTGTTGGTTTTTTTTGCATGCGGCCAGATCTTCACCACGATTCACCACAACTTTACACACACTGCTATTCATGCAAGAAGTCTTACACAGCCAAGCACCCATGACCAGCGCCAGGACTAATATTTACAGACGCAAGACATGCAATGAGCCGGTTTTTGGATGACATCTTTTCCCTGCTTCAATGAGCCTGAGCTTTAATAACAGATGGTCCTGTCGGCCGTTCTTCTCTCCAAACATATTGCAAGTGTGTGTGTGTTGATTTACAACACAGAACAAAATCAAAGAAGTTTTTTCTCTTCTTCAGACAAGCAATTATAAACATACATAATTGGCAAAGCTGTAATTGGATAAACACAGGGGTAAACCTCCATTACCCACGATTGAGTGTGACAACAAGTGGAGAAGAATTACAGATGGATGTGAAAAGATTTAACCTGTCACACAGCCGTCATTATCATCTTCAGATAATTATAACGGTCTAAAAAGCCCTTGTAGCAGAAAAAGACTTGACGCTGTATCGATGGTTTGTTTCCATCCTGCCACTGAATTCACTCCCAGGAGATGAAATTAAAACAACTCGCAGAGGAAAATTCTTCTCCGCAGTCGACTCCCACTTCAGACTCAGCTCGTGTTCTTGAGGGCGATTTTAGGATGCGCTGGTGAGTGACTTTGCTTCAGCTTATGCGTTTTATCTGCCCGAGGCCTTGTTAGATCATAGAGCGTGACATATTGAGGAGAAGTGAATGAGAACCCTCAGACATGGTGCTAATTAATTCACACTTTGGCGCCCCTGCGCCTGCTGTCTACATGCCACTGCATGACATATGTAGCCTGGAAGATTGATACTGCAAATGGTGGCACTCAGCCATGCTCATTACTGCAGCAGATGGCTGTGTGTGTGTGTACGCTTCATGAGGGGTCAAAAACCAATATAGACAAATATAGGGAGCAGTAGATTTGACAGATTGTCGCTCAGTACAGCTTATGTATGTTAAACGTGTGTTCTCTGTGTATGTGTATTTCTTTCAGGGGGAGATTCAGCACCTTCTGTGTATGTAACTCATGAAACATGCAGGAAGTTACAGTCATCTGAAAAGGCTCTTTGCAGGTTGGTGACTTTGTCCTTTGTCCCTATGCATTTGAATGAGGTTTAAAAGAACAAATATCAGATGCAAGAACTTAGTATAATTGTTTTACATAAATAAATGAGTATTTTTTATACATTGTACAAAATGTCTTGTCCATACATTCATCCATCTATTACCCCAACTCCTCCAAGCTGCCACTGGTCTATAATAGGGTGACATGCAGAGACAAACACTGACTCACATTAACACCCAGGGGCAATTTAGAGTCACCAATTCACCCAAGTACATGTCTTTGGAAGGTAGGAGGACAGGGACAGCATGTCTCCACACATAAGATACATTTTGAACTGTATTTCTACTCAGAAGAAATACCTACTGTATAATCTGGTGATTTTAATCTAGTGGAAAAGTAAACGACTGATTTAAAAGAAAATGCACCACCGCTGGTGTGTGTTGGTCATCACAGCACAGTCACATCCATAAGTCCATAAGTCAAAGAAAACTCGTGGAACACCAGCAGCAAGAAAATTTAAATAGTTAGAAGTAGTAAAGTCACAGACAGAGCTGACCAGTAAACCACACACTGTAGCAGAGGAGCTCCCGACAGCTCTAGACGTTAATGACTACAGGTGTTTCTGTCATTGTATTGTTCAGATGGGGCGTGTGTGGGGAATGATAACCGCTGCTCTAATCTAACCAGAGCGTGGGCACACTTTATTTAAAAGTCCAGGATGTGAGAAAGTGTTTATAATGAAAGAAAAGTTATTATTTTTTTCAGGACATGAAAACTGAGCCATGTTTCTTACTGTATGTTCGGAGGAGTCATATTGGTTTGAATTTTCAATTTGAGTTAAATGACGTAGAAAATGATAAGCATTGTTTTGTATATCCTACAGCTTTTTTTTCCCAAACAGAAAACCCTACCAGCCGCAGTCTTTCTGAATGTCGGGAGAACTCTTAAGACGTAGAAGAAAGTTACGCACACACTGCAGGTAATTATGTCATTTTCATAACAAAATTCTACTTTACATTATTTAGCTGCCTGGACTGTCTGTAGTGATGTCAAATTGCGCTAGACCTCACTGGACTCACTCGAGAGCACAGTACTGTAATAAAATAATGTTTGAAAATTGGATACTTGGCATGTGGGTGGGTGATCTGCTAAGAAAGACCGTAGAACGTTTTAATGACGGTCTGGTGTATTTCACTCGTGTCTGTCATGGAGAATTTAGAGAAAGATCAGCACAAAGACAGGAGGACATTTGAGCCAGAGTGATTTCAGCTGGAAATGCAAGAGGCTACTAACTGTTTCAGCACCAAGCTGAAGTCAGTGTTTTAGTCTGAGATGGCACTCTGGCAACTCGTTCGGCCTTGTCCAGTGTATCTCTTGTGCACAGAGGCCAGAGTTGGAGGCACATGCTTTACATTTATAAGAGATTATGTTTGGTTAAATCCTTCTGAACTATCAGATCCACATGTTGTGGAGCGTCGTGCGTCTCTTCCGCAAAATTTAAATTCAGCCTTTTACTGACCTTAAAAACACACTCAGTCTGACATTTTCAGTGTTCAAATTACCTTTCTCAGGTGTTTTGTGTTCACGCCGGATGTTGGTACTTTTCAACCAGGTGCTGAATTGCTGCCGTGCCCTTCGGTTACCCACTCAACCTTGATTCTCAGCATGCAGCTTACGGGCCAAGTGGTTCCATATTGCTGTGTTGGTATAAAAGCTTGTCTCGCCGGGGTTTGGATGTGTGTGTCAGCAAAACAATAGCAGGTCTTTGAGAATAAATCAACCTACGCATACTCCTTACACGTCCTCACGTTACGGCATTCAAACAACTACACCCTTTTTTCACATCACAGACAGCGACAGGAACAGCGAGGAGGCACTCTAAAAACAGAGCAAAGATTTAGTATGCACAGCACACACAAAGGAGTTTGAACACCGATGCCCAATATGCTGGATCTACCTCTGCTATAAAGAGCATCAGAGGGTTTGAGGTCGGGAATCACCTGACTTCATATGACAGAAGGAAGAAGGCGACTGCGGCAGTAGGAAACGAGGAAGAGCCATGGAAAATTGATGAAAGAATGGAGACAGAGGAATAAGGTGAAGAGGTGTTGAAGAGGATGGGAGAAGGAGACAAAGATCAGAAAGACCAGGAGCCAATGTGAGGATAAAAAAGAAGAAAAGACTGAATCGAGATAAATGGAGGAGAAGAGCAGATAAGGTTAAGAAGGGAAGGTAAAGGTCATGAGAAATGAGGAAGAAAGGAGGAAAGAGGGGTGGGGACATCAAGAGAAAGGGGCAAGTGGAGAGGAGTGCTGTTAAGAGAATCAAATGCTCTTTGTGGTCCCAGGAAACATATGGTGCTCCTGCTAACTCAAAGAGCGCCGCGGAGTCGTTTGAAGTACGCGCTGCAAAAAGGGAGTGAAGAATACGGCAGGTTTGTGGGAGACTGTCCCAGATTTAAAATGATGAGAGCACAGACAACACAGTCATCCGCGTGTCCCTGGTGGATCATTTGCTCTACATAATGTTTGGCATTAACACTTGTCAATGCTAACACATGTACTGAGTGCTACCAGCTTATTGCAACTTAAGTCCCAGCGCCGTACTAAGAAAAAAAAAGGGTTCTAAAGCCGTACAGCATTCAGGAACAATAGCTCACAATTTCAGATTGGCTTGTTAGTAATAAAAAGGTGGTAATTATTAGAATTTACTGAAGGCCCAACACCTACACACTTGTTGCCTGACTACACCTCTCCTATGGGAGAGCTCGTGGGCGACTACAGATGGTGCTAGAGTTACCTCACATTAAAACTAAAGGGATATTATCCAGAAAAAACAGTCAAGACATGGGAGGTAAAGTAAAAAGCAAACAAGCAGAGAGGGGGACAGAAACGCACAGAGCTAATCTATGCAGCGTTTAACAAAAGGTGCAACTGAAAATGACAACTTACACCTTAGTCAGTTCACTTATTAGAGACACACAGTTAGGTAAGTTTGAAACATTAAACCCACATTATCCCACACAAACAACACACAGGACACAATACATTATTATTATAACAAGCAGAATGATTTTTACTGGAAATGACGTCTCAACCTGTAGTTCTCCTCTGTAGCAGCAAGAAAGTCACAGATGCAGAAAACACGTGACACAGTTGAGTAAATGAGACTTTGAATTCTTTTTTTATGCCCAAACCCAGCGCACGACTTTGTGACTAAATCCAACCAACCTGTTTAGTTTCAGCTGTAACCTTGTGTTTTTGTTGCCATTGTAAGAGTTAGTAACTCCTAATTTTCGATCTCAGCGTGTTAAGAGGTTCGGTTTCACCAGATGCCTGCTGCCACAAATACTTCTGTGTGTTGTATGTGATGTTTTTATAAGTTGGACGTTGGACATTTTTTGTTTAAGGTCATGTTTCTGACCACCTGATGAATGGAAGGTGAATACTCACTCTATTATCGCTTTAACTTGCTCCTCATCAAGTCCTGTGAGAAACATCTGTCTCTTTAGATGCTTCATGCTTCACTGCCTTCATCAACGACTTGCTTCTTTAATTCAGAGCAGTCATTATAATGCTGGAAATAACATTGATGGGCAGTAAACATAACATCTGTTACATATGCTGATGATACTGTGTTATTTATAAGGAATTTAAATAAATCCTTTGCTGCACTAAATGCACCGAGAGCATAATATAGTTGTGTTATATTCAGTTCCTTAGGCCTGTCATACTGAAACTAAAGGTAACCCTACGTGTCTGGAAGACAAAAAGCAGGAATTATATTTGACAACAGTATGTATAGTAAGCCAAATTCCACACACAGAGGAGGATGGGTTGGTCCGATGGGTTATGAATCAGGACGTTACCACAAGAGACAGCCCCCCCTCCCCATCCCAGGTGTGTCCCAGAGCGAGACGCCTCGCGTTAGCTCCCCGAGCGCCGCTGTGGCTGCTCACTGCTCCCCCCAAGGGGGGAGGGCTCAGATGCAGAGAAGAAATTTCATTATAACATGGAAAAATGTATAAATGACCAATAAACTGGATTGTTCTTCTAATGTGATTCTTCTAGTGTAGTTTAATTGTTTTTCCTTTATGTGTGTGTTTTTTGGGGGCATTCTATTTATTAATCAGTTCCGTCAACTCAACATTCAGTTGATGTGATGGGCGGTGATCGAAAATGACACCAATGGAGTCAGTAAGAGGACACACACACACACACACACACACTTATGCTCACTCACATATTCCATGTGCACAGATCGTGTCTCGGGGGAGCAAGAGTTCTCTCCCATTCATCTTTAATCCAAAGCAAACACAATGAAAAGCTTACTTTGCCCCTGCCTGCCAATCACCCGGCCTGATAGCTCCTCTTTCTGACTCCCAGTAGAGATACTGCATTTTAAATGACACTACAGACACACATACACATAGACACTGTGTGTACGCATACAAGGTATAGCTGGACCTTTGTGTGTCTTTGTGAGTGTGGGTGGATTGGCTCATATCTGTGAGTCTCCAAGGCATTTCCCATCTACATCTAATTCCTCTCCATCGACAACGACCTGGGAGCAACCGCATCGCATTTTCATGTCCGTCTATTGATTAAATGGTAATGCCAATCAATTTTTTATCTCCTGCATCTTCATCGCTGTTGTGAAAGGGAAACACAGAGAGATGCAGCAGCCGCCGCTCTGATAACAAGCGGAGAAGGGAGAAACTGTCAGGAGAGGGAGCCGGGGAGGAGAAAGACGAAACTAAATCACGATGAGAAGCCCAATAGAAAACGAGCGGAGGTACAGTTGTGCAGTTGGCTGTTTTACTTTGCATTCATCCAGTTTATTATCTTTTGTCTTAACACTTCATCGGATACAAACCGTACATTAGAAGAACGCATTCTGTTTGATCTCTGTGCGTTTGGGCGCGAGTCTGAGATATGTTCTCTATCCCTAGAAGGAAAAGAGAAGAGCGTGAACTCATCAACTGGGTTTAGATTCACATGTATCTTTTAACAATTTCAATTTAATTTAATTTAAATTTGCCATTCTTGCCAAATTTTAAATTTGTTTCTGGCTTCCTTAATTGGCTATAGTGGGACTTGTTACACCCCTGCAGGGCAGATTGGGGGGAGTGACTAATAGAAAGACAGAGAGCAAGAGAAGACAGAAATGGGTATTCATGCAAAGAGAGAGAGGAAGACTTCTGGCATGAAAGCAGCCCAGCTCTTCACTGGCTAAAATAATTAACAGGAGCTAAATTGTGAGAGGACTTAGTGAATCTTTGGAGCCGTCGGAGAATCCAGTTCCAGCGTACGCTCCAGTTGACTAAATCTAAATCTAATCATGTTTATTTTGTGCCAAATCTAAACCACTTTTAGTGCCCCCATGGCACCTGGTGCCACGACGGCGCTCTTTCAGCAAAATGTCTACAGATAGCACAAGACAATGAATTTGGTCTTTTAGGTTGCTGCATGTTTCATACCCACAAAGTGCAATATATTGCAATACACAGTTTTAGTTTCTCGCTCTCTCTCTCTCTCTCTCTCAGGTATCCACAACCTTGAAGCTGTGGCCGCTGGTCCACCCAACCTGCCCGGTGCTTCATTGGCTGCTTCTTGTTCTTATGATCTCTGTTACCTGCTGTTCTTTTCTCTTTCCTCTGTCCACTAACCCCAACCGGTCGAGGCAGATGGCCGCCCACCCTGAGTCTGGTTCTGCTCTTAGAGGAGGTGTTTCTTCTCCACTGTCGCCTCAACGCTTGCTCAAGTGGGACTGTTGGGTTTTCTGTACATATTTATATAATGTGTTGGGTCTTAAACTTACACTGTAAAGTGCCTTGAGATGACTTATGCTGTGAATTTGCACCATATAAATATAGTTGAATTAAATTGAATTGAATATATGACTGTCTGGCATTGCTAGCAGCTAGGATGGTCACGTGTGCAACTAGTGATGCACACGTGAAGATGGCTGTAGTCAGATGTGCAAATGGATTTTAGTAATTTCTTTTACATGACACACAGGTGGACATGTGTGTTATTGGTACTAAAATTCCAAGCTCCAATGCACATCAAGTCATGTTGACTCCTTTATAGTAAAGGCTTAATTTCCTTCCTTATTTATCTCTGCATTACTCTTGATGTGCAGCCTTATCTCAAGACACTTTACCTGGATTAATAACCTTAGAGTATAATATGGAACTGGATAGGACGTAACAGGAATGGGCACATGCAGCTTGATCTTTATCATGATGTAAGTAAACCTGTTTCTTAGGGAAACAATAACGGAGCTCGTTTCTTTAGAGGGAGATATCTCTGAAGCAAAATGGTTGATATGCCTGATGAACTGCGAGGTCAAAAGACAATTTCTCTCTCAGACCTCTATTAGTCCAACAGTGATGACTGTGAAACATCAATATCCACTTTGCTCAAAGACCGACAGAAACACCGATTCAGGACCATGTTTGGTTTCTTTTAATGCAGTAGTGATGAAGCTGAGAGGAAACGTGAAATGAAATCACAACACTCTGAAACCTCCTCATTGGAGTGCTGAACCAACCCAGTTGTCGATACTGAATGTGTTGCATGTTTTGTGGCTCAATTTTCAGCTTTAATTCTATACTATGCAAACACGCAAAGCAAGTAGTGAGCAAAAGAAGGAAGTACAAAAAGCACTCGTCTGAAAGGACATGTTGTTTCCAGAATCATCTCAGTTACTTTTGTTATCAGAAATGTTTTATCAGTGTTTCCCAGTGGACATCTCAGCTAGAAGTTGGTCTCCTCCCACGCCATCACTTAGTGACACCTCCCAGTTGGCGCGACTCCTCGGGGCAATGGGAATGATGGCTGTCAGACCTCTTTTCATAACACGTGGTTTGATTGAATTTTATGCACAAAGTCAAGTTGAAAGTAGGGATGTCCGCATCAAATTGTGTCATTGGAAAATATCGGGATCATTTTTTACTCTTTAATGACACAAAATTTATACACTATGCACATATTATCCATCAAACTCTTCAGCTACTTCTCTCTCTCAAAACGGCAAAATACGACAAAGGTACCGTTTTTGAGATACTTTTGTTTGTTGGGCACACCTTGCAATTATGTTTAAAGTTAAAGTATGCATGATAGGAATTATGTGATGTTAGTTACTTGAAATGATTTTCTTTTTTTATGTTGGGGGGACCTGACACAGTCAGTTGACGCCCTCATACATGTTATATTGATGCTAAACTACCACTGGCGACATCAAAGGACATTCCAGAGTGTTAGTATCTGAAACCCTTGGAATGAAAATGGGCTAAAATTTATTCTGTTTTTGTGACAGGTTGAATTCATGTGCTCACAGGACCAAATTCAGGTCGGAGACAAATAGTTAATAGAAAGAAAATGAAACAATCATTTCACATACACTCGCATGAGCTCTTTATTAAACACCATCTTTCTCTAACCCCTCATCAAAGAGCTTTTCTTGCCTGAACCCAAACTTCCATCCAGTCCAAACGGTGTCTGTGCAACTTAATCTCCCTTAATAACTGTAACACTTTGCTCATTGAAAAAGGAGTGTAAACCAACAGCTTTCACAAGCTTTCTTTTTTGCAGATAAAGAAGACCATCTAAGACACACTCTATAAGGAGTATTTTACATTTCCAGCTCTACTTGTGTAAGATATATTTCCGCCTGTTTGCTTTTGAAGCGTGCTCCTCTGCTGCTCCGCTAAAGACAGTTTTTCAGCTCTGGGAAATATGAAGCAGGGGCCTCAGATGAGCAGGGCAGCAGCTTAATCATTAAGCCAGATAGATGAGGGCCCGAGCCAGGCAAGGGGGGGAGGAAGAGAAGGATGGAGGAGGAGGAGCATTCGACAAGAGGGATGGCGAGAGATGGAGGGTAAGTGGGGAAGAAAGAGTGGTGGCGAGAGATTTACCGGAGATGCGATAGAAGAAGAGCAATGGAGAGAGGGATGAACAGAGGGAGACGCGCAGGCGTCCGCAGAGGAGGATCCGTCTAACAAATTACCTTCTCCTCCATTACAAAGGCTGTCAACCTGGACGCCTCTGTCAGCTCTCATACACGCTTGTGCCTATCTGTGTCGCACGCACACACACACACACACGCGCACACGGCTTCAGACACAAGCCCTCACACACAGAGCTAACCGTCGTGGGCATACGGCTCGTTCTTGCTTCACTGCTTTCTCAGGAGCACACAGGCAGGCACACGCACGAACCCTACCTCCTGTTAACAGGTGATAAAGGAGCTTGTCAATGCAGCTATGCAGACTGCAGCTGTAGCGACGTCACAGCAGCCTCAGAGTGTCAGACAGAAATGACTGTAGCTGTCAGCTCCTCGTGTTTTATTGTGGGCTGGTGTAAACTGGGCTGTTAAGACTGAACGTGTGGCTGGTTGGCTGGTTGACTGACTGATTGACCGTCTGGAGCAGTCCTTAACCGGCTGACACACTGGTTGATTGGTTGACTGACAAAGATATCAGTTGTTGTTATCATTTTTCCCTCTACCTGTCTCTGAACACAAACTGCACCTAAAGATAAAGATTTTTCATGAGTGTACACAATGTTTAGAATGATAAATTCACGTGGAAGCACTATATCAGTACCACATAAAAGAGTTTAGTAAATTCTAATAAGCTTTTCTCATTAACGTTATGTAAACATCAATGAATTCTGTTACAACTGACAAGCTAGGGTCATATGTTTTTGAAGAAACAGAACTGGCAGATTTCCCAGCATGCATTGTTTGAGGTTGGATTGTTTTACTGTGAATTTAATATACTGAGCTTAATAAACTAGTTTTCTCAAGTTCAGGTAAGTGAAGAAGGCTTTCTATTTTTAAAAGGTCTAAATCAATATTAGAGAACATTAAATTCTGTTGCAATTTTACAACTAAAACCTTTTTCAGCTGAAAACATGCATGAATACGTTTTGTAGTGTTTGACTAATCCTGATATTTTAGTGCAGCTGCTCTTTGCTGTTGTGGCAGGTTCAACAAACAGGGAGTTTTTGTTGTTGCATGTTTATAACTTTTAGTTTTACACCTTTTTGAACATTATGAAGTGGTTTAGTTACAGTTGGAATAATATATTTTGCAACTGAACAAACTTGAAAAGATTTCGTTGCTGTGCAACATGACATTAATCATCTAAGCAAACTCACAACTAATTAGAAGTTTAGCTTAATAGTGTGTACTTAAATTATAGATGTGTGGCCCGGTAGCTCAATGGGATAAGCAACAAACTGGGATGCAGGAGGTGGCAAGGCTGAAGAATCCCAGGATAAAAGTGTCTGCCAAGTCCTTTCTAATGTTATGTGGGCTTTTAATTTGTTGAATTCATAAGCTAACAGCATTACGTAGGCATTAGCCTCACATGGCCTTCAGCCTAATGAAAGGTTGATCAAATGTAGATGTGTTGTCTGCGAGCAGTTTAGGGTTAGGGTAGGCGCATGGTGATAAAGAAAGAAAGATCCTTTCCAGGGGAATTCCCACAGGAGCCTAATTGTATTTTCATTCCTTAAGTAAGAGTAGAGCTGTGTAGCTACAAGATAAGATAACAGGATTATTCGTTGGCCATCCTCAAAGCCTTTAGATTTACAGTAAATATATATTTATTCTTCGGTTCCACCTTAAACTCTTAGTGGCTCGTTGGTATTCTGGTCCTAGCGACAGTGCTCCGTGCTGCTGATGTCTATCTGTTTAAAGTGTTGTTGCAAAGACTAGAGTCCAGAATTCCAATGAGGCACTGGAAAGTTTGGGATTTTAAGGTAGAGCTGGAGAATGAAGATAAATGACTCGGAAGCACATAATCGTCTGTGACATCTTAACCAAACTGTCCTCAAATCAGACCCTAAATAACTTGCCCCAAGGGAGCGGGCAAGTTTAATTACATGCTCTGTACCCTCCCATTCTCCAGACATGTTGTTCAAGTGCTTTGAGCTTTAAGTGAAATCCCCCAGTTTGGCTGTGGCTGGTGCTCATATGTGCAAGAATATGAAAGCTTGGATCACACATGTACACGTATGTGGGTACAAAAGTGTCCCGTAAGTGTCGTTAACCAGGTTTAGCGACATGTTTGAAAATGTGAATTTACATGGAACCATTTCCGATATATGGTGTTCTGTATTCACTGAAGCAGCCGGAGGTTGAACGTACAACAAAGAATAACTATAGTGTCAGAATGAAAAATAAGTGGAGATAGAGAGGTGAAGGAATAGTTGACTTGATTGTGGCGGTGAGGACGTTTGGTGTAGGAAGGGGAGGGGGATTAGGGATGGTTGTAAGATGGATTATGAGGTCTGTATTATGCAGGTGTCTGGTCATCCTTCAGTGAATTGTGCCCCTCATAACAGGTGGCAAACCCACTTATGCGGCCTCCTGGCACGATAATCGTAGCAATGCATTTTAATGATCCTGGATCCCAAGTTGGCCGACTACATTTGACTTTGTAACCAGGCAGAAAAAGGTTAAAGCAGTTAAGAGGGCCTAGATGTGTGCCTTAATCTCCCTTTCAGTCACACACATAGCAAAGACAATAGGAGACCACTGCGATGACGATGTGACAGGTTGGTCCCATGGATGACTTTGGACTTCATCTTGCTGCTCTTGTCATTTCAATGATAAATGATAATGACAAAAATACACAGGCCCCGACTTTTGCACTTGTGCGAGTGTGTTATTTATTGGTGCTCTTGTTTCTGTATTTATTATTACTCACGGCCCTCATGGCAGTGTTTCTCTACTCCGTGTCACTTTCTGTGACAGCTGATGAAATATTAGAAGCAATCATTACACAGGTCTAGTTTTTTATGAACAGTATTTTTTTGCCATCACTGTGTCACAGAAACACTAAAGGCATGATGCGGCTAAATCATATGTTGTTTACAGTATAAATTAAACACCAAACTACTGTATATAAATAATTTAAAACTATGCCATGATCAATCTAACCTTGCTTAGAGATTCACATATTTTCATCAGTAATGTCCTGAACTGAAATGAAATACTTTAATAAAATATGTAATTCAAATCTAAATATGTAACATTTCGACAACAAAATGTTTGCAGTCCAGCTAGCATCATCATCTCGAGCAGATATCTACCTTCTGAATGCAAAACTAGTTTTACATAATTCAGGAACTCCTGTTCAGTGTCAAGCAACAGCAACAAGTCTGAGATATGAACGCCCAAGCCAAGCCGCTGATGAAAAAAGCCACTGTTTTCATAGCTGCACAAACATCCCACTTTCTTGAGCTTTTAGTGAGAAGGCAGCGGGCAATGCTGGGCAAACACTGCATTATGTAGTGGGTCGGACTCTGCATTGTGTTGTTCACAAAGTAAGGACCACGTTTCCCAGGACCATGTTTGAGCAATTTGAAAAAAGGTATTGAAAAACATTTAAATGAAGCTAATTTAGGGAAACTGATTATGTTTTTATGTTTCAGTGTCATACTAGAGGTGAAATTGTTAATTTAATTTAGAAATGTTGAGCATGTCAGATGTTGCTGTATGGGTGTGGTAGGAATTAGGTATAGAGACTCGAACCCAACAAAGGCACTGAAACTAAATATTCTGACAGTAATACTAGACAGCGGGGAAGAGTTAATACAACAGCTGTACGTGAAGATTCTCAGTCATCAGGGTGAATCTGGAAGAACTACACTTCTTTACCGTTAGGTTGAAATATTTCTCCACTCATCCAAGTGTTGAAAAGTTGGTGGAAACCAACAAATTTATCCTGTGGGTTGTTGCCTTGTTTGTGTGAAACAATGGCAGATGCAATAGTCACACCACTGATACGTGCTCCTTCCCCCATAAAGTAGCTTGTTAAGTGTGGCCAACCTGGTGGAGGAGTAAATTGGGCCTGGTGTCTTTTTTCTGCTTCACAGTTTGAAAAAGCTGCCCCAGGCTGCAGAAATCACACATTTGTAAACTAGAAAGTTAGCTGAATGTCAAACAAATTACCCACTTCTCCAGCAAACAAGTGAAAAACTGCTGGAACGCCACACACACGACTGCCTAAACAGTGAGTGAGAAATGCACGAGAACGCTAAAAGGAGTGCCTCTAACACACAGCACTCAAACCTTTCAAGTCAAAGACATTGGGATCAAGAAGAATTTCCAATTTCATGCAGTGATTAGCCAGGTGTGTGGAGGCGAGAAAGCGTTCAGGATTTGAACTTCGCTCTCAACCTTTCCTTCGCACAACTGAATGCAACACAGATGAGAGCCGTCCCTAAAGTGTGCAAGTCCTTCAGTTAAAGACGGCCGACTTGTTGCCCCACATTCAGGTGTAGTCATGTTGGAACACGTTTGTCTTTAGGTGTGTTTCGGATTTTTAACTCGCTTTACATTTTACTAGAGTTAAACAGTAGATGATAGATTCACCTTACTTTAAACTGCAGGTTTAATAAGGTATAGTTTATCAGAATCAGAAATACTGTAGTAAATGATGAGTTCTCAGTAGCTCCTGACAGTGGAAAGAGTAAAAGTAAGAGAGACATCAAGTTACACAAATAAAACACCCCAAAGAAAGATAACATAATCAGATGTTCACTGGCAGAGTTACTGCTGCCTGAGAAGTCATGCAGAGGGGCATCACTGACCCTCAGATGGAGGAGTACAGTGAGATGGTCACAGGGAGGAAAGACTTCCTGTGACGCTCCGTTGCGTGCTCCTATAATCGGCCAAAACATCACGGAGTGGGTGGAAAGTATTGTCCTTTATTTAGACAACATCCGCCTCTCTGACACCACTTATTTATTTTATGGTGAGACTGATGTTCATGACATGAGCTGACGCTGCCTGTGGGTTGTAGACGCAAAAATTCCTTATTTACATACAGTACACTGTATATACTGTACATTTATATCCTCCACGTGCCCAGACTTGAATCATACATTGTGTATTGCCAGCAGTGTGCAGCGGGGACAGGCAGAGGAAAGTGACAGGGCTATCCATCCTCGGCCTGATCAGTGCCAGCTTCGCTTTGCCAAGTCAGGGAAAGCCAAAATCGCACACAACACCACGCTTAAAAATTAGCTACACAGAGGACACTGCCCACTGAGACACAGCGAGAAAGTCATGGGGAGCTACGGAGACAAGACAAACGGGAAAACAAGAGAAAGAGAGCGGGGGAGAAGGCCTGCTGTTGCCACCTGCCACTGTGAACCCTCCCAACCAAGCTCAGTCCAAAACCGCACTTGACAAATGAGTACAGGGATGCAGAGCATAGGCATAGTCCCTGAGCTACAACACTTACAATGCGCATACACCGTTCCATGGAGAGTGGGGGGGTGGGTGTGCACAGAGAGAACGTTAGACAGTCGGGAAACAGATGAAGGAAACTACACAGAAGGAGCCACATCATTCACTATCACCTTTCTTACCTTTTAAAAAGGAACTTTTGATAAGATCAGTTTTTGCACCTTTCTTTTGTTCAGTCGAAAGATATTTATCCAGTGAAACACATTTGGTCTCCATCCCCTTGTACATTCTGCTGGTCCTTACACACACACACACACACACACACACAGTTTGAAACCACTCAGGCTGCTGCCCCTAGTTTTCTGAAGCAGTATATACCACATGTGACCAAAACATACAGAGGTTGACTACATATGAATCACAAAGACAAACGTATGATCAAAGCAAGTGACAACAGAGGAGACACATTATCTTATATTTATAACAACAGCCAACGTGTGTGTGTGTGTGCGTACGGAGAAAACCTGACATTTCAGAACACACACAAGCCACAGGAGAGGCTACACGGAACTTCTGCCTTTCTTCAATCCCCCCAATCGAATATTTAACATCAGGAATTACATCACTGTCGCCTCCCATTTGCCCTTCACCATGACATGATGTGTCAGAGTACCCTCAGCCTTGTGTTTTTATGTAACTGTCATTCTCCCTCTCTCTCTCTCTCTCTCTCTCTCTCTCTCACTCCGTGTGTGTGTGTGTGTCACCCTAAACTTTTACAACCTGCACAAATAACATCTGGCACTTTGCCTCATCTCCAAGGATGTGATGATTAAGGCCAAACGACAAGCCTATTTCTCCTCCGCCCACCGTGGTTGCAACTTGCCTTGTGCAACCACAGAAGCCTTTGCAGCAAAGCTTTTACATTTACAATGGGACACAGGCATGACAATACAGAGCTAATGAAACAAATGCCAGTATGTGCTGTAATAAATATAAGCACTTCATATGAAATCCACACCACAGTTATCTTACTTTATTTTGCTCATTGAGGCCTCTCTCTCCTGGTCCTGTTGATTTTCACCTTGTTAGTCCTAAAAGCACATGCGGTGACCTCACATTATTCCCAGCCAAGCTCCTCTCCAACTACAATTAGTATCAGCAAAAGCTTGTGAGGAGCCTTAATGTGAAGCGAATGCCACTGTCCAAGGTGCTGAAAAAGTCAGCATTACACCAGAGGCCTGTTGTGTCCTGTCCTGCAGGTTTCATTTATTTGTTTAGTTATAATCACACTACCATACTTTATGTGATTCATAACATTTTCCATGTAGCTCAGAGGAGGGAGGAAAAACAAACCAAAGTGAGCAGTTAGCCAGGATGTAATTCCTCCCTCTGCCCGCTTGGTATTTGTATCATTTTTATGTCCGGCTGTTGAGGTTCACAATCTTTAATGTGAGTTATTCTGTGAAACGGTTCAGTACTTAACTTTCTCCATGACAAATACCTGCCCCTACATCTAACTGTAAACAAAATATAATCTCTGGATGAGTTTGCGGTTAAATATCCTGGTCTGGAGTCTAGCTAGAAGGCTTTGTGCCGAGGTTCCAGTGCACATGCAAACGTTACAGCGTAGGTCTATGGCAGCTCCATACTTAACGTCCTTTGTCCAGTATATTCACTGTCCCTCCTCTGCATATGTCCAAACCATCTCAACGTAGCCTTTTAGACTTAGTCTGTAAACTGCTCTCAACGTCTGACATCGTGTCGTCCCTGACATCTAATCACAGATATTACTGTGAGTAGGAATAGACCTACAGCTACGTGAGAATATAATATGCTGGAGTCCCTTTCTACTGATATGTTAACGTGGTAACATTTAACTTTCTGCCTCAGGAATTCCATTTACACGGAATAGGCACGAGAAGCGGGAAAGATAAGTAGTCACTGGGAATTGCCTATTAAATTCCTGACCACTAAGTATTGTGCGCCACCTGTGCACATGTTCAGAACGGTGGATTTGCATTCCACTTATTCCTTTGTTCTGCTGGGTGAACTCAGCTGCTGAGCTGGCTCTTAAAATACCAAATCACTGCCTGCACAGCATTTTTGCAACACCGGACAGTGCATGAAGACTAAAGATCAAAAAGTAAAACGTCTGGAGCAGTTATGGGAAAGTGTCTTTTATGGGAAAGACTCAACCTGTCTCACTCAGCTGGTGACAGGTGGATCAGATGGTCAGGAACGACCAGTAGTTAGAAGCTGCTGGAACATCGCTGCAGTCAAGCGTGGGTTTATTTTTTGCCTTTGTTTGTTTATCTGAAGCGGGTGTTGAGTAGTTGCAAATGCACAGCAGTAGGCTGATCCACTCGTTGCAAACAGTCTGAGTTTATGAGTCAGAGCGATTCTCCTGCCAGGTTACACTTGTAAACCAAGAGTAATTTCACACATATGAGGTGCCAAGGTAGTAGGTAAGGACGTACTAAAAGGAATTGGGCCTCGTTCAGAACTTGGCATCCGTAAACTATAATGAAAATGTCACCGTGTGTTATGTAATTTGCAAACGGCAACAGCTTTGCTGCAGTGCCTATAGCTGTGGCAGGCTGGTGGCATTTATAAGCGATGACGGTGTCCCTGCTAAGACTGAGGGTTATGTTAGACAGGTCCAATCTTTTAGCAGAGATGGCGATCCTAATTTGGCAACAGCTTACATAAGCAGTGTGCTTTATCTGCCTTTCACACAGAGGAAAGGCTAACATCTAATACACAGGATGCATATTTAATAGTAGATGGTATTTTTTTTGTCATCTTTGCGATGACCTCAGCGTGCCTTTTTTGTTTTCTTAATGCGTCTCACACAATTTGGAGGACTACTTTGACTGTGTAAAGCTGAAAAATGTTGCTCATCATCTCTGTCTCTTTGCCTCAGAAAAAGGGCCATCTTCATCAGAGCTCCTGTACCAACAAACTGGAAAAAAAGTTGGTTGTGATTGTTTTTATTTGACACTTTGTCTGGAGAGAAAGGCATCGAGTGCTATCTAAAATGGATGGTAACATTTTTATGCTTTACTTATTAGCTAATGACCTGGTTAATTTGCTAATCTGCTACATACCAGCTGAGTAACTGACAGCTTTCCGGCTTTGCTGTTGCCTAGGAACAGCAGAAGAGCGCTACCCACTTCTTCTGCCTGCATCTCTTAACGAGAGTGATCACTTTCAAATGTGGACATAAGAGTCGATGTGCTATGGAGCAGGATTCCCACCTCTGGTCCTGTATTTACCCATATCTGGTGTGTGGCATTTGGAAAACCCAGACTTACGTAGGATTCACTGGTCTTACCTTAGCGATGGTCTCGTAAAACTTGGAAAGTGGGTAAAGGTTTTTCGATGACTCTGCAGAAAACTGGGCCTCTGACAGGAAACTGGTCGTCTGAAATAAAAGCGATAAGAAGCAATGGTCACACACAGAACGCCACGCTGATATCTTTTACGTCTCTGTCTCCCCGTCCTGTATTTTCGAGTCAAACCATTATCTTGTTCAGAAAGCCTGTCTCTTATTGTGAGAGCAGAAAGATTTCAAAGTTCAAGCGAACGCAAAACAAAAGATTAACCTTTCCCTCTTCACTTTTCTTATCTTCTCTATTCTAGTTTGTTGTGTTCTGTTCTGAGAGTGAGTGACCTGTCAAAGTTTTGAAGGGAAAAGAACAGCACACTCTCTTAAGGCCACAGAACTGCCAGGACGTTTTGTTCCGCTGTCAGACACTCGCGCAGTCCCGGATGCTGATACACACTACCTCCCTGTCACCTCTGCATAGTTTGTAAGGTCCTGAAACAAGGGAGCTTGTTGTGACTTCAAAGATGCCGCTCTGCTTTTGTAGAAGAATTGTTTTCTTCAGGGATTCAGATTAAGCAGCAGGCAGATAAGAATATCAAAAGTTCAAAGATTCAGTTTTCCCCTCATCGCAGCCTAGAAATCGTCACATATCTGAGTGTCTCGTCTGAGAAAACTACTTCTGTTTAAGTAACTCCTTTTTTGTTTTAGAGCGCCGGTCATGCACCTAATCAAACTAAGAATAATGGATTTGTTTGTTACCGTGCATATAGATGGAGCCGTCCCCCCTAGAGCAGCTACATAGAGACGGTGTCATTTTCACAACACTTAGTCAGGTTCCTCCTAGACCCTTTTAGGTGGTCAGAGCTAAAAACAACCTGGTTCAGTCCTGACAAAAGAACATTTTTAGTTTGTTTGTCAGAGATTTCTTCTCCTCAAACAAAGACAAGGACACCACATTGAGTGTCCAGCCCACTGCATACAATAGAGTGCGGCCTATAGTGCGACAGTGTGTAGCAGGAGCATCGAGAGGAGGGATGGTGGAGAAGAGTGAATCAATTTATTGTCTCATGCTATTGTTAGCTTAATAGTAATAATGATAATAATAATAATAAAAACAACATACTTTATTGATTGCCTCGTGAAAATTGTTAGACAGCTGAGAGTTTCATGTTATACACTGATGGACCCGGGAATTGGCTCTTTGACGTTTTCTGGTCGCTGAAAGGAGCTATTCACATGAAATAGTTAAATGTTTCAGCTTAACCTATCAGACGCTCCCAACCCTGTAAGTCAACCAGGCAGTATGGCGTTAACATGGCGAGTGGACGTTTCATTTAATAAGTCACATATCTACACGCTCCGAGGTAGCACAGGTTTTGTGAAGCCTTTTTGTGCTGCCTCCAAATAAATATGTGAATTATTGAGCACAACATCTGCCTCAAAATATGACCCTGTTGTGGATGTCAAGCTGAATATGTGCAGCGTTCCCCAAGCAGAAGCCTCAGCGCCTACATGGAGAGGATAGGAACTAAAATCTCACAAAGCCATGTCTGAACCCAGGAGTCTCGTGCAGCTGTTCTATCTGTGGTCACGCTGTGGCTCCGCAGCTACTTGTAGTAATGTGTAGTTTATAATGAGGACTTCCGCAAACATAGACCTCAATATGCATACGCACCCATACTCATACTAAAACTTACTGTATGTAGCTAGAATTGCATTGGACCAATAGGTAAACATCATCAATGTCAGGTGCTACACTGAACGCCACAGGAGATCATTTCTGCCTGTGGCCATTAAACTCAATACAATACTACAATAGAATTATTAGAATTATTTCCATTCATTTTGAGATTTCTTTCTTCTTATCATGTTTGTTGTTTTAAATATGTTGTGCTTTGTGTATTTTAATCTGATTGTGCCGTTTCTAGTTGTGCTTCTTTTCTTTTCTTTTTTGCGGCTGTAACCACTAGAATTATTAACGGGTTTTTTTTATCTTAAATGACCATTTTGAAAAGAAAGTTAATGTATTTGCACATTCAGAACAATGAGTTCTTGAAGCCAATGTAAATATTGCTAACTTTATAATATGTAGAAGATACATTGAAATTGCACCCATTACAATAAAGGGGCTTTGACTCCAAGCAACTTTAGTCAGTTTTTTATTAGAGGCCTGTTCTGAGGTAATAGGGCATCTCTGCTACAGCAACAGAAACAACGAAGTGTCACTGGGTCTAGTTAAGTTAAGTTTATTATAGGTTTATTATTATATTTCCATCAAGTGGACTTGTGGTACTGTTTGATTTCAGGTTGGTGGACTACATACCAAAGTGCCACAGTAGTTCACTTTTCCTGTAAAATAATGTTCCTGCTACATCCAAATGCTCTTTTATTCTGAAAATTACTTTGAGATTCACCTGCCTGTTTCTCAAGGCATTTATTTGTTAGTTTTCACAAACATTCATGGTAAAATGCTGAACATCGTTGGACCAACAAAGGTATTCCTCTCATCACTCAGGTATAACAAAGTAGATGCCCCTGAAGAAAAAAAAATATTACTCTAGCTTAGAGAACTAAGAACCAGAGCAATACATTTAGAGAGCAAAAATTCAGAGCATGCAATGAATTTAATCTTCATTGCTTATAAACCTAAATTGCAGGTATGTTTGCTATATCTTGTTTTTTATGGAAGTTAAAACACCAATATTATACTATATCCATAGTTTTCCTCACTAGCAGTGTGTAAAGCCACTAACATTACCTCACTTTATTTCGCATGTGTTTTTTCTTGTTTAGGCAAATAAAAATACTCCTCGTATAACAAGACATTATGTTCTTGGTTTCTTGGGTTGATTGGAGATGTGCAATGCACAGACAAGAAAATGGTTAGTGTTAGCATGAATTAACATATTGTATGGACTGAAAAGCCACAGCCGTGGCTCAGACTACTGCCAATGGACTATTGTACTGATAAGTTCAGTATCAGTGTATTCCTAACTTTTGGTATGGCCCATCTCACCCACTGTGATTCTAAGTCTCAGTATCCTCCTAGTCAAGAAATAGATCTCTATCAAGGCTAATTCCTGCTTAATGTTGATGCATGTCTAACTTCTCACGAGCGAGACAAGTAAACCTGGTTCACTGTAGAGAAATACTGCCAGTTTCTAATTCCCTGTCAGTGTTTTTCACATTCAGTATGTGGTCTACGAATGTTCATTCCATTCAGAGCAAGATCAAAAGTGAAAGTTTGACATTGCACAGTGCAAGGCCATTGTCTCCAGCATAGAGAGCATGCGGTAGACTGGTCTTCTGCCAGGTCTTGCTGCCACGGTTCAACTAAACAGTACTTTCAATTCAAATATGCTGACCTTGGCAACATACATGCATTGGAAATCTTTGTCTGTCAACCCAAATTCTACTTTCCCATGCTTGACTGTCAGGGAGAAAAGACAGGCAAGTCATAATTCATAGTGTCTAGAGTGGCATATAGTCATGACTGCTGGTACCAATTACTAACGTGACCACTGGAACCCTACAGCAGTGAGACAGAATGCATCGAGAAACAAAATACAATATAAATTTAACTTTCCCCCAAATTACGTTGTCATACGTCTTTTAATAAAGTGGTTCAAATACACTTTAAATAAACTTGTTTATTTTACCTCGACATCATTAAACATTGCCTAAAAGTAAAAGTAATGCTCTTTGAGGTGTTCTTTTGACAAAGTGATGCTAGCAATGTCTGAAGTCATAATGTATTGTTTATAATCTAGACAATATTTCTATAGAGAGCTCTCATGACAACTGATGAAAGTCAGAGCAGAGAGAAGCAAACGTAGTGGGAAACTTCAGGGCACATTTCTTCAGCACAGACTACATGACTAAATCAGTGGATTATTCTGGAGAGGAAACACTTATGTATATTTAAAGTACGATTTGACAGGTCTTAAGAAAAAAAATGGCAGAATGTGGAAAAATTTCCACATCATATGCTGAATTTCCTATTTTGTAATAGAATGTTGATTTAGATTCTTCAAAAAAAGTATGAACGATCTGAAAGTCCTGACCTGAAGAGACCGTAGGAAAATATATGACTTTGCTCTGCATGAAATCTATGTCATTCGAGTAAATGGAACGTAATTGCTTTACACACGTAGCCAGTGTGTGAGAAGATGTGCAGTGAAGATGGTCCGGGAGTACTGTCGGCCAGGATCAAGGAGAGAAAGCAGCAGAACCTCTGTCCCGCTCCCATAAGACTCAGCCACCAGTCGTCAGAGGAGCATCTCCGCAGATAGAGAGCTGAACAGGCTACACTCCACAAACGCTGCAGGGCCTGATGGTGTCAGCCGCAAGGTTCTAAAAGCTCTGTAGCGTTCTCCGGAACATTTGCAGTCTGAGCCTGCATCTGAGAGAGTTCCTCTGGGGTAGAAGAGTTATGTTTGATTCCTGTGAATAGTCACACCCCAGTGACTTAAACGACTGCAGACCAGTGGCTCCGACCTCACACATCATGAAAGCTTTCAGAAACTGGTCTCACGTCTGGTCAACCCTTCACATGATGCCTACCAGCCCCAGCCTGGAGTGGATGATGCTATCATTCATCTGCTACACTGCACCTACTCCCACCTGGACAAGCACAGGGGCTCAGCGAGGATCATGTTTTTTGATTTCTCCAGTGCATTTAACACCATCTGGCCTGCACTGCTATGAGAGCAATTAAAAACATGCTGGTCGACACTGGTCGATTTCCCGGATCATGGATCGTCCTACCGTCCGCCCCCAGTGTGTCCGCCTACAGAACCGAGTATCTGACACCTGCAGCACAGCTGCTCCACAGGGTAAAGGTCTGTCTACGTTCTTCTTCACTCTGTACACCTCAGACTTTAGGTACAACGCACAGCTCTGCCACCTTTAGAGGTTCTCAGATGACTGCAGTTGTAGGGTGTATTTAGGGTGGAGACACCACAGAGTACTACTAACTTTGTGTACTGGTGTGAGCTCCACCATCTCCAGCTCCAGAGGTAGAGGTCAACACACACAAAAAGTCCCAGAGGTGACAGTATTTTGTGATGAGGCTCAGGTCTTCCAACGTCTGTTGGATGTTTCATGAGTCTGTGGTGTCCAGTGTCATCGACCTTTGCTACGGTCTGCAGGGGCAGCAGCTTGAAGGGACAGACACTAACAGACCGAGAGTCTGGTTCTGTTCACATCCAGGTGAGTTGAATCATGGCGACTGAACTTCTTTCTTGTTACTGTAAAATGTTTAACTACTCACCCAAGTAGCTTCTTCTGTCTGAGAAAAGCCATCATGAGAACTTGACACCTTTTTGTATTGAAATGGTTTTTCCAGTGACTAATGATGCTCCATATGGTCGTCTGTTTGTATTTCCAGTCAATCTCATTTACACTGTTATGGTTTAACTCTTTTCGGCAGGAAGGTCACGAAACCCAACTGTATTGGCAGACGTATCTTGTTCTTCTGTGTAGA
>JAUMHF010000019.1:1794679-1808049 GCA_032359275.1 Microctenopoma steveboyesi | reverse complement strand
TTGACAAGTGCCGTTTCTGTGCTATGATTTACTCTAAATCCTGACTGAAATACCTCATAGAGCTCGTTCATACGCAGCTGGTCACAGAGCTGCTTCCAAACCACCTTTTCGAGGATTTTAGAAATGAAGGGTAGATTGGATATTGGTCTATAATTGGCTAAAACCTCTGGATCCACACATAACAATCATCATCATCACAAGGGGTTAATATCAGGGCTCTGTCAAAATTCATCCATTCATTATCTACTGCTTGTCCGGGGTCGGTTCCCGGGAGCAGCAGCCTAAGCAGGAGAGAGTCCTGTACCCCTCCTTTTGGAGCATACCCCACAGGATCAGCCGAGGAACACTGTTGAATGCCTTCTCCGTAACCACACAACACATGTGAATTGGTTGGGTAAACTCCCACGCCCTCTCCAGAATCCTGGCCAGAGTGTAGAGCTTGTCCAGTGTCCCACGACTGGGACGGAATCCACATTGTTCCTCTTGGATCCGAGATTCGCCTAACGATCAGACTCTCTTCTTCAGCACCCCTGCATAGACCTTACCGGGAAGGCTGAGGAGTGTGATCCCCCTGTAGTTGGAACACATCCTCCGGACCCCACCTCCACTGTACACAGTGCTGATCGAGCATCGCTTTCACCCCATGAGACACTTGATGGTTTGCCAGAACCTCCTCGGTGCCAATCAAAAGTCTTTTTCCATTTTCCACAGCTCCGCACTGCCACTTCGGCAATGGAGGCCTGGAGGTCCATTCAGACTTAATGTCCCTTCCTTTCCTCGGGATGAGATTGAAGTTCTGCCAGAGGTGGCAGTTAAAGATCATTTTGACAGGTTCTTCTGCTTGACCATGGTGTTTGTCATGGACAATCCATGACTAGCACAGAAGTCCAACAACTGAACACCGCTGGGGTTCAGATCTGGAAGGCCGTTCCTCCCAATCACGCCCCTCCAGGTTTCACTCATTACCGACATGAGCATTGAAGTCTCCCAGCAGGACGATGGAGTCCCCAGGGAATTTTATTTATACAGGACAAAATAAAAAAAAACAGTTCAGACTGGGATAAAGTACTAAGACTTCCATTCATTTGTGCAAAGGGGCCTAATGCAAGCAAACCCAGGACAAAAGTACCAAAACATAGTAAATGGTAATTTTGTTAATTTTGTTAACTCGATTTGGCAGTTCCAAACATAGAGACTTAAAGAGAGTGCACATGCACCAGTTATAGCCTAGGTCTATGGTAAAGATACAGTTGCAGCAAGAGAACATTTTTAAACCAAACTTAAATGCAGATTAAACACACTACTCAGGGTCTATATAATATATAGATTGTTTATTCAAAATGTAATGTTTTTCTAAAATTGTTTTATGTGGGTCCTATCTTTTTCTTCTTGTGCTGCAGCCTGGTATCTGTAAGACAGGGGTGTCAGGGCTGTAACCATTGTTGTTTGTTCTCTCACCCACCACTCTGTTTCTCATGTGTCCTAATTTGGAATTGATACTTTAGTTTGTATAAGCACAGAAAGTATTGACAGATGTCTGATGTGCAGTATAAAAACCTAATTGCAAAGACTGATTAAAACCACAGACTAAAAACAAATCCTTCTTCGAATTTCAAAACCCATAAACTCGGACCTAAGGGAACTAACCCCACAAGAAACTGTGTGAGGGGATAACATATACGAACACTTCCACATACACACACAAACTTTTTACTACATGCCAGTTCCTGATACACTCCATCTCTGTGGCAGTTATTTGATTACACCCTGGGGCACCATATGAGCGTGAGACAATGAGAGCAAGAGAGTGGACAGGGAAAGAACGAGACAAATTTCAATTTGACAGGAAGAGAGCAAGGAATGAAGAGACTAGGAGCAGGAGGTGGGAGGGCTGAGATAAAGAATAGCTGTGACAGTGCTGGATCAATAGTGTGTTGAGACATTCATTCGGACTCTGCTGGGGTTCCCAAAGTAAACTACACACTCTGTCTTGCTTCCTTTGCATCCACAGCTCGTCCTCTCCCTCTCTCTATTCCATCTGTTTAGATAATTCACCACCGGGTGTCACTGAAGCAACAAAGGAGGCAGCTGTAACCTCATTTTGCTGCCGGGTGAATCTGTATGACCAAAGTCAACTGCTAGCAGATTTAAGCTGAGGTTTCATTCCCTTTTTAATTGAGTCAGTGTTGTAAATGGAAGCTGTATCATTAGCATTAGCATGGTTCAATCTGCATTTAGAGTTAAGCGGGTGGGAAATAACTTGACCCCATCATTGCTAACGATGTACTTGTTGCTGAGCCCCACTATGTAATATCACCGCTGTACATCTGCAAATCCGTGCAGCATTAGTGCAGTGTAAGAGGACTCACAATACAATAGCAATGTCCAGACCAAGATAAAAAAGGAAAGACACAAGAACGGACTGAGCAAGAGACAAATATTAAACCCAAACTAGAGTGTGTTTTGATTTAAAAGTAAGTCGGGTTAATGTTTTTTCTAAAACTCACAATAGTATAATAATATAAGGAAATGACTTTAAACCTTGAATCATCTTTTAAGACTAATATTCATTAGGTTTATACACTAATGGAACA
The DNA here is from genome assembly GCA_032359275.1 of Microctenopoma steveboyesi. Classification (NCBI taxonomy): domain Eukaryota; kingdom Metazoa; phylum Chordata; class Actinopteri; order Anabantiformes; family Anabantidae; genus Microctenopoma; species Microctenopoma steveboyesi. The sequence goes on along the minus strand of JAUMHF010000019.1, from coordinate 1,805,455 downwards.
AGTCCACAAACGTTCACACTATGTTTTTTGGCACTGTGCCATCATCAGCTCATGAAGAACCGCATGTGATGTAATGCTGTAACATGAGTGATTACTGATAGGTCAGTGAAAACAATCCTTTTTTATCATGTAAGTTTCAAGCAGTTGAAGGGACATGCCAAACATGCACGTACAGTATATTAGAGAGAAGCTGTGGCTCTACAGAGGAAGCCGGCTCTTCTTTTCCATTTGCAAGTATTTCCTGTACATGAACTGATACAGGCTACAGCAACTCTTCTTTCACACTTGTGTTGCATGTGAATGGACCGCAGAGGGGTCCTCAAGATTAAGTTTACAGACCTTGAAAAAGGTGTAATGTTATGAGAGCAGGGTACTGGCCATTTTAAAAGAAATGTTATGACCAGATAGCATAAGACAGCTGAAAAATGTGTGTGTGGGCGGGAGCTTTATGTAGATACATATGGAAAATCAACATAACTTTTACAAATAAAAATGTATCACCACTCGACTGTACACCCGATGCTCTCCGGCACAACAACATTTCTAAATGCACTATAGAAATGGAGTACACTGACCTATCTTGCCTCCATCTGACCTGTGCTAACAACTGGGACTTTGGAAAGCGCCCACATGCATCAAAATGTATCATTAATAGTTTTATTCTGCATCTTGAACCCTTCATTATCCTACTCACATTACAAACAAAGCAAAGCTCCCCAGGGAGGGGTGGGTATTTGGATCAAAGTAATTCTTCTGTAATAGTCCTAGAAGTATCTAACACATTTCTTTTTGTCTTTGTAACAAATCTACCGATTCATTTCATTTCTGTATTTTAGCTGATGATGTTAGAATGACAAATAAAAAGAGTAAGGTTTAACGAAGTGCTACAATTAGGAATGTTAAAAACTAAACAACAATGAATCAATCAAGTTGAAAAAAGTTGAAAAATAGCCATGTGTATATGTTTAAAAGATTGATAGTCAGATCAATGCCGAAGCATAAACGGCCTCATACGTAAATTTGGTTGATTGGGGTGGCATTTAGATATTTTTCTATTTTATCAGCATGTTAAGCAATTAGCTCAGTGTTACCCTTTGGAAAACGTATTTTCAGGAGGCATAAACTAGCTGCATTGCAGAGGCAAAGGGCAGCAGAAGCTAATCCACCAAAAGGACACAGAGGTAGGAGGACAATTGGCCAAATGCAGATAGAATGCTACTTTTCAGCGTGATTCCTTCATAATGGGAAACAATAGCAATCCGTGTCCTGTGACTGTGAAATACACTTTGAACAATCACACACATTGGAACTGTCCTTTCTGGGTGACATTAATAAGAGGTTTGCTGATGTCCTCAGATTTAAATGGAGGATATTCTATCTTTGACAGCATGGACTTTAAGTTTACACTTTATTTACACTTGAGGTCAACTGAGCACATTAACAAGTAGCTGTAACTGTGCTCTGCTGGTTTTTATCACACCCCTGTAACAATGCTGTAGACTTTTCAACACCTTTATATTCGAGTTTATTGAGCACACTTGTTTGCCACCACCTAGAGTTGTTCACCTAGAGGTGTCCTGTGTGGCTGTGGTCCACTGCTTCAGACTGCTGACAGGCTCTATCCAGAGTTGTTGGTACAAATGCAATGCTACTAACACAGTTTCCTTCTGATAGCCTAGGGAGATGCCCCTCTGCTTCCATGGTGGAGAATGGTAACAACTTGTAGCATCATCTCATACGCCACCAACGACTCAGTAAAGTCTCTAACAAAAACTTAATCTGCCCAACATCAGTACAGAGGCAGCAACACAGTTTTGCGGGGGGGAAATGTGCAGCTCAACTCGCCTTTCAGGTGCAATCACCAATTAGGGCTGTTCAGTGGAAACTGAAAACAGTAGAACCATGAACCAAGTAGACAGACAGAGCTTTTGGTTTCCAGAAAACGTTTGTTTTCATTTCCACTGTACATATTAAAGTGCGTGAACTTGAATTCACACTATGCAGCAGTTGGTAAACAATGGTAAGACTTAGACTTCCCCTCTTGCTCAAGTGCAGAAAGGTGCAACCAGAGGACTGTAACTGTGTACCATTATCCTTTAATCCTTTCATTATCCGTTTAAATTTTTACTGTGCATTGCCCCTGTTTATTATGAAAAAACCTTTTCATTATGGTGGGAAAGGCACAGGTGGAAATAATAACTGTATAACATTTATGTTAAATATTACTTTAAATTAGACATGAAAATAGTTTGAAACCCATTTTAATAAAAAAATTACCACAATTATGATCCTGTGTCTCAGAAGCAGCTGATTTGTGGATAATCAAACCATTTTTTCCTTGCAGATTCAAATTTAAATAATTATATTATCTTTGAGTTGCACTTCATTACAACAAATGTCCCACTGAGATAAAAACTTCAAAACTGACTAAATTGATGATATGATTTTAAAAGTTCTCAACAAACACAAACTCAAGTCAAGTTTCACATAAATTCTGTGCAGGCTGGCTACAGGTTAAAAAAGTAATCCCTACCTTAAACACTTCAGGAGATATACCTCTTGCCTCCTTTAATGCCTAAAAGACTTGAATTTACTTCAGAGCAGCGGCAACCTAGAGCAGCAGGTTTCTCATAAACAGTATTTTCCAATAAGGAATTCAAACTAATGAAAAAACATATTCTTTACCAAACTGTCAATTAAATAGTATGCACTGTGCAGATTTGGGAAGCTATCACAGATTGAAACAGTATTTCTCATCTGTAGAAGGTTTTGATTTGTCTTACAAGTGTGTGGAAATACTTGTGTTTGCAGATTCTGAATACAGGTGTTCGTCTGATTAGTGCTACCGTTAGCCCAGCATTGCTACATTCGAAGCAGGTATATCTTGGAAGTTCAACGGCCACAGTTTATTTCTCTGTGACCAACACACCGCAGAGTTGAGATGCAATGCTATATTTCCAACGGGACAAAATAGGTTATTGTGTGATTCAGTAGGCTCAGATGAGAGAGATCCAAAATGAAAGAGCCAGTATCAAAACTACTGGCTCTCTCATTTTGGATCCGATGATTTGTACCAACTGTGATCATTTAATGCAGTGTTGTCCACAGTGCAAGCAGTGTCTTTGTCACTAAGTGTGTCTGAATTCATTGGAGCCATGATTCTTATCAAAAACGGTTGTTTATTATATCATCCGAGTTTGTTTAGAAGTAAAATAAAATCTATCACAGCAATGTCACAGCTATGATATTGATCCTAGCAGTTTTAGATTCTTAAAGATGGATAAACCATCACAACCAATTAGTAACATTTACGAAGCATGTATTTCATGAGGCTTTTATTTATCATTATTCTTATTCTTAATAACCTGGATAAGAAAACAGATTAAAACTGCCGTCGTAAAACTTTTCAGGGTGCCGAGTAAAGAGTGGGATTATGTCGTAAACATTATACTAGGGTACAGTTTACTTTGCAGACTGACGTAGACATATTATATTAGTTTATCAGCACAAATATTTCTGGATAGGATAAGTGAAATGGAGCATAACTGCTGGTTGGTGTAGCACTACAGACTACCCACCCATTCACAAAAGCCACAAAACTACTACTACTAAAATATATTAGTAAAATAACCATAATTAGGTCTCCTACTTATCCACCTCGGTTGTGTTGCCAAATGCCAAATGAATAAAGAAAACACGAGGTGTCTATTGTTTATCTTTCTGGCTTTGCACCACATAATCGCTGTGCACGTTTTCTTGTCTGCATCATTAACTTCACACTCGGATGAGGTGGGAACATTTGTCCTGCTTGTTGTACAAAGTGTTTTGTCTTGTGCTTCAGCCTGTAACTTAAGTTTTATGACTCACCTGCCTCCTGCATTTCGGTGGTTCACCAAGTGTTTTATTAGACTAAAATAGTCTAAAAAAAGATCATTGATGACTGACACACAACAGACTTTTATTAGTATTCAATGCATTGTTGGTATTGTAATATGCAACAACTAGTGGCCATAGCACATACAACAGAGGGGAAGACACAGCAGAAGTGTCAGTGATCCTAAAAGCATAGAAAGCATATGTAGGTATGGCCATATGTGTGTTTCCACTTTGCTTCGAGTGACTTCCACTGAATCCCCTACCCTTACAGCATCCTGCAGTGTGCCAAATTAGATGTATTTTGGCCTGTCAGCGGGTATTTACAGCCGTGTGACAAGACAACACACAGAGACAACAGAGGCACTGGGGCATTTTGCATGCATTCAGTCACGTATGATCCTATTACACTCATTGTGCTGCTGGGAGGGGGAACGCAGAGCATTTGAAGGTCTGTAAAGTCTGCCCCTGCATCTGGTACGTAACTACAAAGTACTAAAGGACACACACACACACACTCAAAGAATAAATATAGGACATAAAGTAAAGCTTGACGACACCCTGACACTCTGGACACAGTGACCTTAGGATCTGTATTCAGCACGAGAACACATATGGAGACTTATAAAAGCCAGCTCGTACACACAGACGCGTGTACACACACCCCCACACACAACTAGATGACCCAGAGATAAGGGTTGCACAGATCCATGCAATAGCTGCCAGACTCTCTCCAAGTCACAAATTAGCCACAGGGTTGTGAGTTTGAACTTCAAATGGCCTCATACCCTCTGTCTCTCCCACTTACAGACATTTGAGAGGGGGATGTGGTTATGTAATTTCAAACAGAATATTCATAATCATAAAAAAACTGTTGTAGCTTGATCTACATCTAAAGAGCTGACTCTAAAAGACAAGACACTTGGTGTTTTCTGCAATAGAACCTATTTGAGCTGAGATGATACATTTCAAGTAAACAAGTAAGCTTAAAGACTTAGGAGTCAGTTTGGAACACATTTTAAACATGATGGAGCTTCCTCCCTGACCACAGCTATAGAAAACTGTCAGTAAAACCACGTGCATCTATTCACTTAATTGGTAAGTCAATGTTTTTGATGGCCTTGTGTATCTCAACCATTCAACCATGTTTTCATTAGTCTGGTTTCAGTGAGATCATTAAACATATAGTGTGATAGTCTCGTTTTTTTCTTAGGCTTTTCTTAGGCCCTGACAAAGAAGGTAGGAATCAAATAAGATTTTTGGTTGTTTTCTAAAAAGACAACAGCACAAAGGTCCCTTAACAACAAACAACCATTTTAATACATGTCAATATGTCACCTTCAAATTGGAGAAACTGGAGAAACACCTGCAAATTAAATCAAAAGATACTACAGTGCAGCAGAATCGAAGGAGAAAGCTGGAGGGTGTCCATGTGAAAATAATTTCAGACACTGATGTTGGCAAAATGAGCTCAACTCTGACACCGTTTGTCATTAGCAAATGACAGCGGACAAAACATACAGCAGCTTCTTATTTGTAGCCTGTGCTGACATCTGTATTTACAGCTTAAAATAGCAAACATGGCCGACGGTCACTAATTAACATTAATACTGTAATAACTCACCTGTGTAGTGCATTACATGTCTCAGAAAGAATCTATCTAAACACTGTATCTCTCACAGAGATAAATGTTACACAGCTACATTAAGTAATTGTATTTTATTCTAAAACATTATGAAAATAAGAAGTATTACTATTATTATTATTAGTTATAGTGCGTGATTACACCCATTCCTCAATGATGAAATCAGAATCTCTTCTGCACTAGAGTGCTCTTCGTCTCTCACCCACCTGTCTAGCTGTCACATATTAAGAGCGACAAACCACAACTAGGAACACGTTCTTAGTCTTCATCGTCCTCCTGCCGTTCGTCTTCATCTTCTTTCTTCACTCTGTCTTTATATTGTTGTGATATTATCTGTGTTTTATTTAAAATCGTTGTGGATGTAATTGGGGCCAGCACCACTGATCACTGTCTGTTTATGAGCCATCGACAAGACACTAATGTTTATGGATTATGTTAAATTACACAAAATTGCAATTGATGAAACTTTAATGATCCCGTCTCGAAACTGGGACACTGGAGCATTAGGTAGTTAGTGTGTTTATCAAAATAGAGGTGCAAACAATGCGAAGTAATGGGATTTTTATTTATGTAAAGAATCTATAAAATCATCAATTGATGAAGGAGTTTTTAAAAGAACAAAAATATGTATGCGAAGTTTGATCTTTGTGAGTTATTGTTTCTCTCAGAAGAACTTTACTAGTTTCTTCCACAAAATGAAACATGACAGGAGGAATATCTCTAAAAAGCACACACCTTTTTCACTTTACCTCTCCGCTGCAGACTCCAGAGAATCAGGGCTGGAGACGAAAGGTTGGCAAACAGGTAATTGATACTGATACTAAAGCCTCTAATCCAAAGTGGTCTGAACATCTGTTAGGGTGAGAGAGTTAGGTGCTGCTGGGGCAGGGGAGGGAGAGAGAACCTTTCATTTCTGGTTAGATGTGTGGATGACACAAAAAGAGGCAGGTACACTAGAGGACATCAGAGGGAGAAGAGTGATCCAGAGTAATCACTAAGGGATTAAGTGAAGGCCAAACCCTGAAATCAGTTTACCTTCAGTTTTTGTTTGAAGAATAGGATCTACTTGGCGTAATGAACTGACACTACTCTTTATAACGAGACTCTTTAGCTGACATCATAGCACTGGACGTTCTAAGTGGATGCAGCATTTGCCGTTTTGTTTACACCTATATTGTGATTGGATCAGTATTAAACCAAGCAGGTGGTCAGAGCTGGTAGAGCTGGTCACGGCAGGATGCTTTAATCTTGGAGTAAGTGTCAAAAAACAAAAACTAAAAGCTACTTTTTGGTTAAAATGTCTACCAGTATTGACTTTCCAAAGAACAAATGGCGCTGGATGCTGGTTGGACGATGAAACGTACTGTTAACAGATCCTGCTGTCTGCATGAGGAAGCTGCTGAAATTCGTCATGACCATGGTCTCTGTTGCTGATACTGTCTGTTATCCATTTCTCTCTCCACTGTCTACTCACCCCAACCAGTCAAGGCAGATACTGTATCTGTCCACCATGAGCCTTGCTCTGGTGGAGGACTTTCCTGTCGCCCAGGGCCTGGTTTATTCAAGTATGGTTTGGACTTTATTTGTCAAGTGACTTGAGAATATTCTCTCTATTCTCTTTAGCCAGATCATAAACTCACCCTACGCTTTATCTGTCTATTTATCTATGTGTGTGTAAAATACTAATCAGCATAAAGTATCAATTCGGCAAATAGTCAAGTACAAGTATCAGAGGATTGTAATCATTTAACCTTCAAGGAAAACGAGCAAAAACTTCAGATGAGCTGGTAAATCCAGAGAAGCGACGGCGAGGCTCACTACAGATAATTGGATCAGGAGATTTCGAAGAAGAACTTAGTCTCAAATTGTTTCGCTTTTATGATATGCCTCTGATCAATTCCACATGGGATTTCAGATGTCTTTAGACAAATTCAGCTGCCAGCTGAGCTGACAAGTAAATGCACAGTACACTGCAAGTACAGCCTCAGACTACAGTGAGAAGGACAAAACATCTGACAACGGCGTTTTTATACCACAGTCACACACTCTTAGAGCCTGATTCAGTGTAAAACCCTGGTCAGTGGGGTTTTGGGGGTCTTCGGGGGGATGGTAAACAGATAATACATGGCTGGCAGGAGGGAGAAGTGACAGCTACGTCTCCAGCAGTGATGTTTCAAGGAAGAATTGGACGTGTGTGGCATGTCGAATCATGAAATGACCTACCACACACACGATGTTCAAACTGCAACATAAAATATCTTTGTATAAATGCTTTCAAGTTCAATCTCCAACAGTTAGAGTTGATTGTTCTCTTTAATTGCACGTACGCTGAACTCAATAACTTCAGCATTTCTGAGCCTCACAATGACCTTGGAATGATTTCCAGATATATCAAAGCCACCAGAATGGACAGTGTAACAAAGCTATAGTTTCAGTTTGTGCCTCTGTCACCTTGCATTTGAGTCACAGAGAAAAGTACCCAAATCAACAATACACCGCTCACCCAAAGCCTAGAGGTCATTTCCCTAATCCCCACAGACTCCTTTTACCGCTGGACACTGTTATTAAATAATCTGGTTTTCTGCTCAGCAGTAAATTACACTACTTACACCATTATATGCAGGTGTACAAGATGAGAGGTTCTTTTCCTCAGCAGGAGGATCATCTGAATCATTTATCCCCTCTAAAAGCTGCTAAAGCTTACTGCCGCCGCTGCTGCTGCTGCTGGTGATTTAAAACAAATCCAACAATTTTAGAAGTTGTATTAGCAAATAAATACTGAGTAGAAGTGGAGTGTTGAACTTTGATTGACGGTTACCTGACAAACACAGACGGTGCTCTGTTCGACGTCTTTATCCATCGTTAACAGTCTTTGTTACTGGTGTGCTGACTGCATGTCCTAGCTTTCTTTAGATTTTATCAGAGTCCATGATTAGACATGGGGTCACCATATTCATTCACCATAGGAAACTTACCCTGGTCCTCGAGAGCCACAGCCTGCTCGTTTTTCAACGCTCCCCCTGCTGATTTCATGATCAGGATGTGTTCAGCGTCCCCCTAGTTCATTTGTGTTTATCACTCAAGTGTCATGAAACTCTCATTACAGATGAATCTGTCATTGCTCCTGGCAACATGTTGATGCTTCACTTTGACTAATGCATTCTGTGATTGGGTGACGTCACTTCCATCAAACTTACATAGAACATAACAATAAATAAAAAGATTAGTTGGTTGATGTGTGCTTGCCGTTAAAATACCGGGGAGTGGTGCAACCAACCATCAGACTGTGAACGTTATCCACATGATACCCCTAAAATAAGAAAAAGGTTCAAAAAGAGCTTGTTCACACTACAATCTTCACTGTTATGTTAGCCGTTTAAGGACCATGATGACTAATAATGTGTCATAAATAAACCATGAAAAGTGTGTCATGAAAAGATTATTAGCCCTTTTCTGGACAATCAATTTTCCCCCGATAATATTAACTGAACCAAACAGCTCGTCTCCCAATAAATCAACTCTGCTGAGTCAGCAGCTGTGAGAATTACTTTACCCTCTGTTTACATGAAAATGACTTAACCACCTCATAAACACACGAGGAAATAAAAACAACTAATGTGTTTAAATGTTCTGGTGGTAGAGACGTACTCCCTTAAACGTACTTTCCATTGGTTGTTTTAATACTAGAACAAGAGACATTTTTATTTGTGGCTAAATCTATATTAATATTTATAATAATATTTCTCCATGTTTGACCAACAAAGATTATATCTACAGAAAATAACACGTTGTTTACAAAATGCACTTTTGCACATCAGCAATCATCAAACCATCAGATTAGGATCCATTCATGTCAATCCACAACTACCTGCATTTATAGTCTACACGTCTCTAGTGAGAAATGGTCATGAGAGGAGAGCTGGTCTTTTGGAGCTGTGCACAGCTCACATTCTACTTCCCCTTTTGTACAACCCACTCTGAAGGTGGCTAATAAGGAGTGAAATCATACACGTACTATTACAAAATGGAAAATGATGGAAAGTGCAAAGTCACAAGAAAGTTGACTTGGCTGACCTGGTCCGGATCCATTACCCAGTGGACGTCTTTAAATCCTCATGACCTGGGAGTTTCTGGTAGCTGAGTGTTTGGACATAAACCACTGGTCACTAACAACAAGTATAATTTTCTTCTTATAAAATGTACTCTAAACTTCACCAGTATAACAGTATAAGATTTCATGGAAATACTGCTCAAACATATTTTAGTAAAAAGTTAAGTCAATAAAACTTCTCGGATATTGATCTGGCCATTGTAGAAATTGAGGGGGTTCCAGTTCACTAAAGGGTAAAACAACGACCTCATCTTTTTCTCCTCGTCTTTTCTTGTCTGCTTTTCAGTAATTTTGTATTTGACTAGTGTCAGTGTCACTACTGGTAGCATGAGGTTGTACCTGGAGCCTACAGAGGCTGCACAGTCAGTCCAAATCCACCAGGATGGTACATCAATATGTGTCATTGCCAGAAAGTTTGCTGTGTGTCCCAGCACAGTCTCAAAAGCATGGAGGAGATCCGAGGAGACGGTTACTCTAGGAGAGCTGGACAGGGCTGTCGAAGGTGCTTAACCCATCAGCAGGACCAGTATCTGCTCCTTTGTGCGAGGAGGAACAGGATGAGTACTGCCAGAGCCCTGCAAAGTGACCTCCAGTGGACCACTGGTGTGAACGTCTCCGACCAAACCATTAGAAACAGACTCAGTGATGCCTGATGTCCTCCAGTGGGACCTGTGTGCTTTTCACAGGTTCACTCTGAGCTCCTGTGCCAGACGTGAAAGGATTCGGAGAATGTGAACATCACGCTGCCTGCATTGTTCAGCAGGATGTGTGTGGGGAGGCCTCTCCATGGAGGGACACACAGACCTGTACAGGATAGAGGAGGATAGTCTCCTCCTGTTAGATGATGCAGTGAGTCCTGATGCCACTGACTGGTCTCCACGCTCACATGACCTACGTCAAGTTTCTCTGGGACACCGTGCTTACTCCTGTTGCATGTTCACCTCAGACTGACCAGAAGGTCAGGATCTAGGAGGAAATACCCCTGTCATCTCATAGGGAGCACGTCCCGACAGTGTCAGACATGCATACAAACAACAGTGTCAGACATGCATACAAACAACAACATATTTATTCCCATGTCATCCCCCTTTTACCAATCACAGCTGTGGTAAGTGTTTTATCAAACCCCTTGACAGCTATGTAAAGT
>JAUMHF010000019.1:1752670-1794579 GCA_032359275.1 Microctenopoma steveboyesi | reverse complement strand
TTTTACTAGGAATATATGAATAACCTGTATCAGGCAGCTAAAGAAACATTTCACATTTTTATCAAAAAGCAAAGCTTGGAAACAGAAATGTAGCTTAGAATGTGTTATTATCAATGCTGAAGGTGGAAAGGCCTTAATTGTTTCTTGCTTGGTTAATAAATGTCAATAAACTCATAATATACAAGTGCTTGTATTTATTTTACCCATTCATTATCAGTATGGATACGGAAATCTGATGTTTTCATAGTGTTCCTTTAGTTTTTTGAGTCTATATTGCTAACAAATGGAGGACATTCTAGTTTCAAACTGCATGTTACCCGCAGACCTAACACATGCAGAAAGTAGTTATGTAGATACAGTGTTTATCAATCTCCTGCCCAACGTGTGCTGAGACAGGTTTCCCTGCTGAAGGTAGTGAGAACATGCATATGTACAGCACCACCAACGTCACACAGAGCCGTGTAGGAATCCCCCTAACAACATCATTAGGTGCTCTTTACGTTTCCTTCTATACAGTTATCCAGCTCAACTGCTAAACAGTGTACAGAGCTCACATGGCCCTCACTCATCATCAAACATGGTGGATAGAATTAACCTCAGGTAAGACGTGTCAGATGCAAAATGCACACACACGTCGAAATGGGTGTATTTTAGTATGCGTTAGAGAGCATGAACGCTCCCTGGTATCATCGCCAGTTGAATCCCGAGGGGTATGACATGTGGGCTGGAGAGAGCTGGATGCAGATGTAATATCCATCTATGATTCCTCATCAGAGTTGTAGGAAGGTTAGAGGCAGCGATAGGTATCTACCGCCACTTAACAAGCCTCAATTTACTGTGTTTTACAGCCCAGACATTCAAGTTCAGGGTTAGACATTTAAAATGGATATAGTGCCACTGTAAATTGGGATGATAAATGGTATTTCCGCCAATAATAAATTAGTACCTGATGGGCTCCGAGGGAACTGGTGTGATGAAACTGCTGCTAGGTTCAAAGCAGCTTGTCAAATATGCGTTCAATGGGAATGAATGTGGAATATGTATCTTACTTTCCACTCCGCTGCCTCGGAATACGGGGGTAATTCTTAATCCCTCTGTGGACTGGAAAGCTTCTCTGCAAGCACTACATCACACAGAATTAATATGTGGCAGGTGGAGCTAGATTAAATTCATTTGACAATGAAAGTAATACAACATCTGACAAACAGACCATCAGAGAAATACTTTTGAAGACTCAGCAAATTGCACCTGAGTGTTTTTGCTGAACATGCGATCCCAGAAGCCCTGTAACGTACTGACTACGGGGTGAACTACTGTAGTTAATGAGCTAATCACTAACATGCTGGAGCCTGCCATAAATAACTAGAAACCTTTACATTTATCAGAGTGTAGGTGATGCAACACAGTAAATAAGCTGTAATATTATTTCTTGTCTTGTACTATACACCCCCCCAAAGGCGATCATTGCCCAAACAGTCACCAGGGCCGTTGGTTTAGAGAATTTTAGACAAGGTTCAACATGGCATGAAAAATAAGTGTAGATTTATGTAGGTCCTGTATATGAGGCGTCTTTCTCGTTTAAGTTCAGGTTCTGTGGTTAAGTGTCATATTTGCTTTTCGGTCCAGGTTTCTGCTGACTCTGTTTTTCTGTTTCTATTGGACTACATTGCCCATAACTCCTTTCTCACCCTTTGGACTACTCACTTCCTGGTTTTATGGACCACTGCTACTCCCAGCACTCCACATGGGTTACTAGAGAACAGGCAGGGAGAAATCATATAAACCAAGTATCTGTGAGTAAAAAGTCTTAACTACCTGATTACTCTCTTCCTCATCCCTCAGTAACTATTCACATTTTGATAAGTCATATTCTGAAGTGTTACCAATTTGCCTTATGCACAAGTGGATACAAACCGAGGTCGCCTGTCTCTTTCTGGGCTGACAAACAAACAACCATGCACACCTGCGGACCAGTTACCCGTTAACCTTAACATGCTCCACGCGGCCCACCCGGGGATCGATCCTGCGGGAGGCGACAGTGCCAACCACTACAGCAGCACGCTGCCGCGCGTCAACGTTACGAGAGAAAACGTGTGAATTATATAGTCCACAAAATAAAAACATATTTCTCATGTACAGTATGTTTAAATGAAGTCTGACTCTCTCCAGGCTTCTGGCTGGGTCACTAGTTTGTGCAAAACACAGGGTCCTTTTATAATAAAGGCCATGAAGACATCGAGTAAAAGTGCAAGACGTAATGTTGCATTTGAGTCAAGAGTCAACTCAAAAACTGTGGAGAGGACCAGCACGAAAGAAGGGGAATAGAAAATGTCCAATAAAAGTAAGACCTAATAAAGTCGCACTCAAAAGGCCAATTAGCGCTGTTGTCTTGCCACAGAGAGTTCACTTCTGAGATCACATTGAGCGGAAGCAGTCAAATAGAGGAAGCAATTATTTGGAGCTTCTTTTCCTTTTGTCTGAAGACAACAATGATTTGTATTACAGCCTGTCAAACATTAAAGCGCGTCCTGGCAGATGGGTTAAAATCCACAATGAGATAATTATAGCTGCTGCTAATATAGAGGGAGAAGGAAGCAGAGATGAAGCCATGAAGTACAATTTGCTGTTCTTAGGGTGCACAGATCTATGGATACCAGTAATTTTGCAGAGAGCAGAGCTGACTGAGAAACGGCAGTGTATAAGAGACAGATCTGCTGTCAAAGTTTAAGCTCGTCACAAACAGAAGGAGGGCAAAAGATGTCACAACCCTGGTCCTTGCATTTCTGGAAGTCTATAATTGTCTGGAGAGAGCTACAGTAATGGCCTCCGGTCTAAAGAGAGAAGCTGCCACAGATCCATCTGGCTGTATTAATCCTATGCTGTCCTATGTTGAACCCGAATATGGCCCCTAATAAAAGAGCAGCAGGGATGAGGGGATGTCAGTATTCTCCTCACACCTCGCCAGGCTGTCTGATTCCTTCCCCTCAGGTGCCCAAAGCCAATGTAAGCGCTTGATGACATGTCAGAGATAACTCCCACGCATGACACTAACAGGATGGAATGTTACTTCCAGATGTCTGTACACAGCGGCGAAGGAAAGAAAAAGCACTCAGGCAGCCTTTTTTCTCATGGTAACATTGTTCACCTGGCAAACTTTCTTTTGTCTTTGGTCTGGGAAATAGCTGTTCTCCAGGTTTTCGGTTCACATTGGCAGAACATCCCCGTCTCATTATGAATTAGTATACATGCCTCCGCCAGCTTTAAAACAGCCGTGCGAACTTTGCAAAAACAAACTTTGTGAAATGACACCACCCCTTAGAACTTCCATGAAGGGAGAAAAAACCAGATGCTAAACGAGGAAGCAAATGTTGGACGAACCACGCGCCTACCACGTTCACCGTGGCCCCGCTGTACAACATCTGGTGGTTTCCCAACACATTATCAGGACCACGAGTCTGTTTACTGGGCAGATGTGGATGAATGGCTCACACGTAGTGGTCTGTTTGAAATACTGCACAATGCAGGGACACGGAGGAGAAAAAAAGGTGATCAAGTATATGCGGCCATATGCTTCAGTAAATTACCCAAACAAGTTCAAGCGTGCTTTTCAGTCTGTCAGTTCTCCATCTCAGTCAAGATGATAACATGGGTTAACAGACTTAACTGACTACAAATTAAAAACATGAAAACTCCAAAGCAGAAATACAGTATATCTGCAACGAGAACTGAATCCCGGTGGAACCTTGTGAGACTACAGGAGACTACGCGTCACACTGGAGGTGGTGCAGATGCTCATCCAGACGATACTCATTCCTCGGCTGGAATGCTGCATCATCCTCTTGCTGGATCCTCCTCGTATTCCAGTGCTGCAGGCTTCTGCAGATAGTCCAAGACGCTGATGGCTGGTGTTCAGCTTCACTGCCTTCTCTTAAACCACATTTTCTTTTCAGTTCAATAATCATGGCTCACTGTTGCAGCTCAAGACTTTGCTACTGGTCTAGAGAGCCAAGTCCAGATATCCTACGGTTAATTAAAACTATCCACCCATTCATCCAGCCATCAACTGGCTGTCCAGGTCTCAGAGCTGAAACACAGAGACACACACCCATTCAAACCTGAGGGCGACTTAGGTTGACCAGATGACACGTGTTTGAACTGTGGGACGACACCATAGGAAACACAAGCGAGCGCAGGAGGAACACACTGTACGTCCATGTAGCCCTAATCACAACCACTAACAGACATTTTGAAGGATCTACTTGTGTGTGAGAGCGAACACCTGACAGAGTGTGTAAAAATATGACTAATGCAACTGTTAAAAATAATGTGCAAGTCAGGCTAAACATTTCACAAACTGACAGAACTGTCGGCATTTAGAGCTCAATTTGGGCAGAACAATACAAACTGACAAAAGCTGTTTTATTAATGATCATGTTTCCAGGTGCTCAAGTCATTTGCATTTCAGAACTTTCCAGCCCACACACTGCACTTGCTTTGTACAAAAACCGCTTAAATGATCAGTGATGTTTGACATTCGCTGAATCACGACAACCACCAAGCAACAAACACTTCACCTGGAAGTGCCGCCATGACGGCACACCAGTGTATGTACGCGCACATTAAGAGAGCGTAGCGATCAATAAGAGGGGTCACTGTAGCTCAAGAGGCAAACAGGGTCTATCGTTGTGATGATCGTTCAAATCTCTTCAAACTCTGCCAAAGTACAACCTCACAGGCTGCCATAGCTGTTAAGTCTTAGAGAAGATAAAAAGATGAAATCTGCTTAAATGTCACTAAAGGTAGCTTTGATGTCTTTTTTGCAATTTGCTCAAACCAGCACTTTACGTTATTTCTTTATCACCTATTTTGACTTCTTTAGCTTCATCCCCTCTTTTCGTTTCTAACCACCACTCTCCTATTTGAATGACAGGGAAATATCCTTCTTGCCCTCTTCTCATCTATTCATCTCTTCCTGCCAAAGGAAATTAAACTTTCTCCCTCTATATTTATTTTGGCTTTGCAGCAGAATGTTTGGAATCTCTTGGAATTACTGGTGAGTTTGGGGAATCATATGTGATGCACTGGCCCTTTACAGAGAAGCACGGCCTGTAACAGAGAGGATTACTGCACGTAGATGGTCCTTGGAAAGTTAACATAATAAAACTAACAAGATTTTAATGACGGTGCAATATTGGATAATACACAGACTGGCTAATTGTAAATGTCATAAAGAGTTATTCGACGTATCGACTTCTGCCCTTACTGTATAACATAGCTAACATTAAATCCTTCACACAGGAGCATCTTGGTTCTGTCTTTTCAATTCTCACATTGCAGCTTTTCTTTGCAGATCGTCAGTAGGGGGAACCTCATGAATAACTGAGGTTGTACTCTCTGAGTGTTTCCTTTTTCTCTGACCATTGTCAGAGATTCTGAGACTTCTTCAGAGTACAGCTGCTGATCTCCTGTATCTCTTTGTGAAGGATTTAGGCCTTGTGATGGAAGAAGGTTCAGTCTATAAAGACATGTAATAAAACCACAGTGTAGAAATACTGTAAGTGCAACAAACGTTTCACTTATTTAAAATACAAAATAAAAGCATCAAAAAAATACTGCAAGGACCAATTATTTGGATGCATATGTCTACTCTTCTCAACTTTCATACAGCCTCAGCAAAGAAATAAAATCCTGCTGGAAATAGGATCGCCTGCTGATTTTTCCCGCTGCAGCTCAGTCTGAATTCTACTAAGCTTCTATTAATTTATGCATACAGAACTTTCCCCTAACAGAGCCAAGAATATGTATGAAATAGACCATTTTTAATTCACTTTGGCTTTTCTCTACCCTCCTAAATAAAGCCAGTACTGTGGATTTCCCCCCACCCCCACTACCTATTATTTTCAGGTTGCGAAGATGCCTCGAGGGCAGATAAACATCATCAAGATCTCTCCCACTAATTAAGCTTAAAGTTGCCATGCTACCCAGAAGTTTCCAAATGTGAGTGGGCTGACTTAGCTGGGGCTAAATCTCTGTGTTTCCACCCCAAGGCAGTACAACGAACATCAATACTGCATTTTTAATAGAAGCAAATGGGGGCGTGCAAAAATGTTAAGGTCTGTGATGTGGATTTGTTGCTTATTTGAGATGTAATCTACACTGGAGCATGTCAGGTTGTGTGTGTAAATTGTCCTGGAAGATTTTATTACCTTTCAATAACACAACCAGCCTCGTAGCTTGCAGATGGTTGTTATTACATCAATCCGCTAAGTGGAGAAATGGCTGCAGATACATTGTGTAGGCGTCATTGTCCTTAATGATACGTTGCTTCAACATATTATACACAAACCAAGGTGTGTGAGTTTTCATGAAAAACATTTCACTTTCCATTATGAAGATAAACAAGTACTGTAATGGCCTATGGCAATGTCAGCAGTTTGTCCAAATATTTCTGTCTGCTAATAAATTAAACAACCTTTAAAGTGAGCGAGACATTACCCAGAGGAGGTGTATGTGAGCAATGTTCAGTCCAACTGACCGCTCAGTCAGAAAAGGTTTTTACATATGTGTAATATCTGACAATGTCAAGACCTAATCCTCCAGACATTATGTTTGAGAAAAAGTCAACACAATGTGTAATACAGTAAGTTTTATACTGAACATACCTCTTCTGCTTTTGTCTTCTCAAAAGCAAACTCCATGGTGGGAACAGCCAGTTGGTTGGCGAAGAAACTCACATCTCCAGGCAACTGCAGCGAGCTTACGTTCGGTCCAGGGCAATTCCCTCCGCGAATGCAACTGAGCAACTGTCTCTGACGGAGGAACAGAAAAAACACAGTGGAATAAAAGGAAGTCAAAGATGCAAAGAGAATAAGAAGAGCGACTGGAGTTTAATGGAACAAAGAGGCCCAGAGGACAACACTCGGTGCCGTGTTAATGAATTAAATGATCAGTGTAAATAAACACATTGTCTCGAGTGGTTTGTTATGGAAAGAAATACATTTTTCTATATTAAACCAGACCACAGCTTTAACCAAGTGCTGTGAATGCCTAAACAGAACAATAAAGTGTAATTATGCTTAAGTCGCAGCGAGAGGATATTTTCACCAGTCTGAGTAAAAGCACCACAGCGTAGTAAAAAGTTTGAATGCGGAGGCCAATCTAAATCTACTTTCACATTCTCTAGCACGTTGAGCGGAGTAGCACGTAGCTTGCCACGGTGGTCAGCTGCTTCTGGTGTGACTCCCGACTGAAGACGCAACAAGGCTAATGTGGATAAACTGCTGGGAGCGGAGGGGGGGTAGTAGGAGCAAACAGAAAACAAGTCTAATCTCAATGGTCCACATCTGTGATTCTGTCATATTGCCTTTAATTAGAGTTACTTTTAATCAAGTCCAACAAGGGGAGACAGCTCCGGTGTCCAATAATGTCGGTTCGACAGCACTGTCACTGACACAAACGCTCTACTTTCATCTTTATCAAGAACCTGTTGCTCTGACGCCTTGCTACTTTAACTGACTGAGGGCTAGTCGAGCCTGCCTCGACCTGCCACCGTGTGCTTCAGTTTGTCTTTAGAATCCTGCATTTACTCCCACAAAATGACCAGAAGGACAAAAACACTTACTTGCACATCAATATTCACTAAGGGCATTTCATTACCTACTTCTTGGCTAACAGGCGGAATTAGTGCTTGTTCTTGTGTGCACAATTTAAACCCTCATTTAGATTGTTAATGGAGAACTTGCACATAGAGAACACTTATCTCAATATTGTTTGACATACTTGGCTTTTAACAAGCAAAGTAGACTGGGGACGTCGTCCCAGTGCCGTACCGTACAGTGTGCACTGTAGCAGATTGTCCAATTAGGACAAAACTGACCATAAATGCAAATACACACACAGTAATGGTGTGAGTAAAGAGTGGGACAAATATGTTTCTTATATTTCAGTACTGCTTTTTCACATGATAGTTTTACTCTGAGTACAGTTTTTGCCTATTCTGCAGTGGTGCAAAATACAAATGATACTTATTAAACAAAAAAAACACTGAAGGAGCTCATATGGTTGTTAAAATAAAATAAAAAAATAATAATTCCATTTTTACCAGATGCAACAACAAAGTGATGAACACGAGAATCAACTATCAATTAATGTGAAATTATCTATTCTGTATAAAGAGAATGTTTATGTCCAGTATTGATATTTAAACTTTTTATTTTAATAGGCCTTTATTCTTTGTGTGTACTATAGTCAATATACAGTAATAATAATAATAAATACTTTATTGACCCTCTGGGGGAAAGTGTTGTTTGGACAGCTGCTAGACCTGTGTCCCTACTACGGGGTATCGGTGTCTCGTCCAAGGACACCTCGATATGTAGCTTTTGTGGATACGGATAATCGAACCACTGACCCTTAGGTTGAAAGACGACTGCTCTACCCACTGAGCTATCATGCCCCCCCCATCCCTAATATTATTTAAAATGCCAGCGGCCTGGTAGCTCACTGGGTTAAACGTCAGACTGGGGTGCAGAAGGTCGCAGGTTTGAAACTTCGTCTGACTCCTAGTCCATCCCCTACCAGGTGTGTCCCTGAGGCAGACACTCAGCGCTAGCTCCCTGTAAGTCGCTTTGGATAAAAGCAAAGTAAAATGTTAATATCTCAATATATTCGGTATGTTTTCTGTTTCTGTGAGTCTCTATGCACCTACAACAAATTTCTCTACTGGGTCATCAAAGTATTCCATCTTATTTAAATACTTTTAGAATAATGAATCTTTGCTTGTAAAACAGTACTACTCATTTGTGGCATTTCTATTTCTTCCACCACTCAGTTTTTCTAATGTGTAGCTCTCATTGTCTGAAATACCAGAGAACCATGTATAAAAGGTAAAGTTTTCCTGCCAGGTCTAGTCTAGCATGTCAGCATTTTGACCTGTGTTACTCGAGTCCAGAGGAGACGCCCACAGTCTACGTTTTATTGCCTCCTACATACAGAGGAGTGGACACAGTTAAAGAAAAATCCAATTCAGCTGACCTGCAATAACTACAACCATCCTAAACTTCCTTTCAGTGTAGAATTAGTGGTGGGCCGTGTGTGTGTGTGTGATTGTAAGGTGTTCATAATCATTTTTAAAACACCAGCTTGTGCTGCTGTATAACTGGATTTCCTATTAACTTGTATTCCACTGTGCAGCTGTAGCTTTTATCGTTCTCCGGACCTATCCCATGTTCAGCCTAAGTCACTCTTTGTCAGCAGCGTTACTACAGGCTACAGCTGCATGTCCTCACCTCTGTATGTGCTGGTTGTGCGTTCTGCTGGAACACTGCTGCTGAAACTAGATATTGAATGAACTTCATTTGAACCGGATTTGCATGAATGCCTGTGATTAGAAAAGGCGCCGCCACCACTGAGCTTTCCAATTTGCAAGCAAGTTTACCATTGTAAAAGCACTGACTCTTTATATTGTATAGTATCCATGAGTGAACCAGTTAAAATAATTTACAGTGCTTTCTCCTTGGGTCAGTGCTCACGAAAATACTAGTCACTATAGATGAGGCCATTAAAATAACCATTTCAGTATCACGACGCAACATATATCTAGTATTGTGGGCACAACCTAGAGGTCAAGCTTTCAGTTTAGCAGTGGCTCTTAGCTACCCATGGCTGGCGACATGGGTGGTGCCCAGAGCAACGAACTGCAGAAATAAGCAGCTACATCGATGCCAGCGCATGTTGTTTGGCCATTTAATCTGGATGAGCCCTAGACACCACTTGGTGGTCTGTTGGGCGAGTCCAAGGTTCATGAGAATGTAAAAGAAATTTAGAGCAGTGTTGCAGATGGAGGGTTTACATGTGGAGAAACGGAATTCACCCGAGACTCTCCGGAGACCTTGTGAGGAGATCAATATGTAACAAAAACTACACGAATCTCTTAAGTAATATTCACTATGCAAAGAAAACAACCTTCACGCGTAGCTATTTGCCGTTAGCTATACTCTACTCAGAGTCTGATATATGTTGACGGCAAATAGCAGGGCTGTCACGCTCGCTAACATTGTGAGATGACCTTTATTAAGCCTAAACTACTGTGTGTGTTGTTTGCTAATGATCTGGGACACACACAGTTTCTGAAGAGTTCATTTAAGCATCATTTTCAGGATACAAGAATGATGATGATATATTAATCTACGCTTTTATCCAAAGCGACTTACAGGGAGCTAGCGCTGGGCGTCTGGCTCGAGGACACACCTGGTAGGGGATGGACTAGGTTTCAAACCTTCTGCGACCTTCTGCATCCCAGTCTGACACTTAACCCATTGAGCTACCAAATGAATGGTGTTCAGTAAAGTTTTAAGGTTAAGAAAAGAGAAGAATTGGGTTTACGAGTAGTGGAAATGCAAACATCAGATGGAGTAACATCTGTAACAACACAACCATTTGTATCGTATTAGGGCATCGTCAAATAGCCATCTGAGCAAAAGGGTTGTTTTCACTACCGTTCTTGCTTAATTAACAGGGAATTCCCCTGGCTTTCCCAGAGAGACGTGAGAAAGCAGGCTTTCCACTGCATAGCTGTCAGCCTTGCTACGTGAAGGACACACAATTGCAGTGGCGGTGACGACTGTTGGCAGTGAATGTAAATAATGAATTGGGATAGCATGACCCATTTCTCCCTGGTATTCTGTGTGTCCTTCCTTAGCATCTTGACAGATGTCATCATGTAATTTGCAGGAAAAATCAAACTGGAATCAGAGAAATGCGAAGAACTAATTTGAACTGAAATTTTGCTGGTTTCCTGGTGTCATTTAAATAACACATTTTGTTTCCGTTTTATTAGTCCACATAAGTCTGTTGCACAACTCAGTCTACTCTGAATTTTCTGAACACAAATCTATATCTGTAGATATCGAGCCTTAAGATGATTCACAGTGAAGGGGAAGAAGAACGTCTTAGCCTAAACAATTACCACTGTAGAGCAGAGAGAACATGTATGGTTGCATTAATAGATATTAGAAACATCCCTCCAGCCCGACCAAGCTCAAATGTACTTGCAATGTTAGGTTTGAGTCACTACCCAAAGTCTGAGGGTTGAAATGTCTGGTGAATAATTCCCACTCTTCACCACAACAGGTCAGCATGATTCCTCTATTACTGCTGCAACAATCTGACTGTCAAGATACTTGAACTCCTTCACATGCATCAAGGACTCTTTCCCAAAATGAAGAGGCCAAGATGCCGAAGAACACTTAAACCAAACAATAAATAACATTATTGCCCCTGAATACTGAAGTCTCCATGTGATATGTTTGTTTATATTTCAGAAGTATCTGGGAACGTATCTTAAATTTACTAAAAGCACTTGTGTTCAGCTGTGTTTGCTACAACATACATAAAATACATTCTCTCTCTTCTCTACTAGCTGTTATTTCCAAAGGAAAAAATATATTTAAAGATTGTTGTGCTGGCTGAAAACTGCTCAGCCCTTTGTCTTCATCACACTAGGATTCTAAAACATTTCAAATGACCTGAGGTTATAACATTTACTCAGCACTTTAAAGGCTTAAAATTCCAGCTATAAAACCAGGGGGAAAAATACCTCCACTGAAGGCACAAAACATATATAGAGATAGACTATCGTTGCATCAGCTGGAGTCTGACCGTGTATTTTTCTCTCGTAACACCAGGCACAGCACATTAAAAGATAGTGTTGGCGAACGAGGAGGAAAAAGGGAAACACAGGGAGTCAAAGTGAGAGGAGAGGGAATAATCCAAATGTAAATTAAAAAAAGGAGGACAGGGGGGAAGGAGCGAGAGACAGTGAGTGAGAGACAGAGCAGAGAGAATGGGTAATTTCAGCCTGTGGTGCCACACCGGGAATCAATATTTAATTTCTTTGTCCGCTATGATAAGGAGGGAGTGGAATCATCTGAGATCTCAGCTTACCACTCAATACCATTCAATCTACAATATCATATGAGCTACACAAAATGGGACTGCTAGACTCAGGCATAAAAGCCTGAAACTAGATAATCCTCTCAAGTGAGCATCTGGAGCCTTTTCCTGCTTGAGTGAGGCTTTACGCTGGGGTACTTTTTTTTAACTGTTAGAATAAATAAGCAACAAAAAAGAAAATCACGCATGCCCGCAGGCTACAGCTGCACTAATAAAGCAATTTTTGAAATTAAACATTCTCAAACTTCTCATCATTTTTGAGTTCATTGGAGTTACAGCCTTCCTCCCATTGGCCAGTTAGAATACACGGCCCAAACATGTTGGACCGAAGCGGATGACAAAAGCAACTTTGCATCACATGTTATTCACATATTAGAAAGAGAGAGTGTGGGAGGAATACACAGGTGCACTTGAAAACCTGAATTTAAGCGTAATGGAAAACATCTTACTTGATTTAAATAACTTTTCAGCTGTTTAAAATTTATGTTACATTTTACGGTTGACATTTTGGCTGTGACTCAGTCGGTAGGTCACCTGACCACAAACCATAAAGTAAGTGGTGTGACTCCCGGTTCCTTTTGACCACATGCTGTGCAGCTGTACAACAGTTTGCCCATCGGATTTTTTAATATCAAATCTTTACTCATTCATTTTTTTACGCTAGATATAAAATATAAAATAAAATAAAAGCTTTAAATGTTGAGATCAGTGACCAACTGATAAATCTGCCAGGTGCTCTCACCAAAAATAATTTTGATTTATGATTTCTGTTTAATAAACTAGAAATCAAATAAAATCTATTAGTGATCGCAGAAGAACCCTTCACTGTATTCAGTGCATAAACCTTACATATAACATGTATATGTTAAATATCTAAAATACTAAAATATAGGAATCTGCTTATGATGAATGAATGAATGGGCAACAAGCTTAAGCTCCCTTATTTATATTAGCATGTATTATGTACTGTACCGTTCAGTTGAAGGCTGAACTTGTAAATATTATATTGCAATATGATGCAGCATTGTGCAGCAATTACAATGTCACATATGACAACTACTGTTTTACTAATAACTGAATCATTTGTACCATTACTGTAGGCATCCACAGTCATATTACACATCAGGTTCTTCACAAGCAGAAAAGTCAGTCAAAAACATTTGAACCAGCAGTCTCTTTGTGTCAGTGCTTTGGTTTGAGGACAACTGTTTTCCCTACAGTCCAGTTGTATCATACTAGTGCATAAGGATCACATAGATAGAGCTGCTGCACATAAGCCAGAACGCTATGAGAGCCAGTGTCAGAGTATTTGTCCTTGTTGAACAAACAAATGTGGATATGCTGTCGGTCTATATTATCTGAAAAATGCAAACACCAGCACATTAGCATTTTAACACATGAAAGTTGGAGAACAACAGGGACAGAGCTACAGTGTGCTTCTGATGCAGAGACATGTAAGAGACAGAACATGATAAAATCATTAAGTGTCACTGTCAAAACACTTTGGAAAGTTGTGCAACAATACCAATAACAGTTTTACCAGGTTCTGCATTTAACCTCTTAAGTCCACATATGAAGAAATTGACTTTTTTCTGGCACATGACATCATCACAGACTCAAAATGAAACTGCATTCATTTTTGGGGGTGGGGGCATTCCTGTGCTCAAGAGGTTCAATGCTAATGTTTACGCCCAAGAAAGGCTTTTCTTTCCGTACTCCTACTAAAGAAATCCTCTGCATGTGCAACAGAACATCGCCCACAGAGAAGCAGTGCACTTAATTAATTACTTACAGCTAAGAGGCGTAAGCTACGTTGCAGAGCAATAAGTTAAACACTAATTAATTCAT
Organism: Microctenopoma steveboyesi; assembly: GCA_032359275.1. Taxonomy (NCBI): domain Eukaryota; kingdom Metazoa; phylum Chordata; class Actinopteri; order Anabantiformes; family Anabantidae; genus Microctenopoma; species Microctenopoma steveboyesi. The sequence goes on along the minus strand of JAUMHF010000019.1, from coordinate 1,780,779 downwards.
TTAGATGCCGTATATCAAGTAGAAATTTACGAAACCTCTACTCTGCCTCGTGTTTCTTACCAACGCTAAGTCTTCTGTGGCCCCTGAAGATCAGGTTGTTGCAGCTCACACAGCAAAACAGACAAATGTCACAGCCACAAGTAATGATTGTTCCCTGCCTCGCGCACATTTTCATATGTTTCCCTTCTTATGTTCTGTCGCTGTAGCACCAAACAGTGACGGAAGGGCAACGCTGACAATCACATAAATACCTCACCTACCTTCTCCTTGTGATTATGCAGATTCATGCAGCCTGCTGCTGACACACGATGCCTTTTCCTGACAATAAGAGGACTGAAGTAATTCAAACATATCGCCCACAGCGTACTATTTCAAACATTACGCCAAGTGTGCTGTCGAACCCTCTTGGACAGCTACGCAGCCATAAAGTCACAGACTCATTCTACTGATTTATCATCAGCTTCTTTTCCGTTGGTTTTATGTGGGAAAACATGTAAATTAGACATATAAATTAGACTTCTTTGCATATTCCCTAATGTGGATGATGTTCATGTTCCCCATTTATAATGTCATTCTAAAGCCAGTCTAATGTCATCTGCTTCTTCATGTTTTAATGCCTGTCAAAGTGTCATAATTCACTTAAAATATCAGCCATTATGTTTGCAGGCGTCTTATCCCAGAACAAGACGATCTGTCCCAGTGAAGACTAATTATATTTGCAACACAACCTATGTGGAAAGAGATAAAAGATATTTGGTGTTTGAGATTCATTGTGGGTGGGCGTTGTATTGTAATTATGCGTGTTATTGTTGGGGGAATGTGCCTGTACTGGAATGTACATGCAGTTTCATAATAGAAATAAATCAGGGTGATGATTTGCAAAATAACCTGTAGGCTCTATTTATCTTTGCAAGTAGAAATTTGCAAAAGGAGGGATAGCAGTCAAGAAACCACTGTTTGTGTTTCTAGTTGTTCCACTGTAACAGCTGAGAAATAAATCAGAGCATAGCTCACAATAAAACATTTAGTGCAGCACATACTGACTGTGTCAGGAGAACTTTGCACTCCAGATGACCCAAAGTGGCTCTGTTTTCAACCAGACCCAACACTGTTGCTCTAATCAGCCTCGACTCACTTGAAAGGATTACAAGTGGGCCCATTTCTACCTATTTTGCATCAAAATACCGTAAGCCTGCCAGACTCTATTCATGTCAATATGCTAGACACAGGTGGGTGTGGGAGAGAATAAAAGACAGAGTAACCGAGAGTGGATAGACAGCAACACCACAGAGAAAGCATCATTTGCTGCAGCATGTAGAATAAAATCCACAGATTCAACGCTTTCACCAGTATTTACCTACAGTGTGTTAGCCGTTAGCCCTCCACAAGATTTTAGGCAAAACTGTTTAGTGTGTAAGTGTAATTGCTAGAAGACCAGGTTGATAAGACATGCGTTTGTCAGATACATATGAATATCGTTGCTCTGTAATGGAGACAAATCTCTCAACGATTCGGAAAACCTCGGCAGAAATAACAAGATTACATTAAAATGCATTATTAATCTTGTGAGCGTCACATGCAAAAGGTAGGAGACAGACTAAAAGCATATGTAGCATGCACTTAAAACAACATGGATCCCCACGTGGAGAGGCTTAATCACATCACGTTAGTCGACTAGAGTCAACGTGCACACACAAACAAGTGTTTCCAAACCTATACCCGCAAGAACAAACACACAACTACACAAATCCGTTACCAATTCCTAGGAAGAGGGCAGATGATGGATGTGCCACAGCGGTATTTTTTCAGTCTAACAATGCGCTATCTGCTGCTGACCATTTGTTTTCAAATGGAGTTACCTGCTAAAAGCCACCCACACACCAAGCACAGACTGGAGACACATACATCTCTGGAACAATACCCTATTAAAGCACAGGCTGCTCTCCATTTGTTTTGTATTCTTCTAGGCACCAAAGTCTCCTCGTCTCTCTTCCTTCTGCGTTCTTTCTGTCCATCTAGCCCCATGCCAACTGCCCTTCCTCCACAAAAGGAGTATGTAGTTGTCTCATAATTGGTTCCCAAGCACCCATTCCAAAACTATCAGTGCAGCAGTGGCTCGATTTGGAAGACAGGTCCCAGCAAAATAAGATAAGTAGGAAGCATTACAGCAGTTGCGGAGACATGATTAATGACATGCTTACGGTCGTTTCAAAATATTAGGAAGAAGGGGCGTACCTGTGTTAGCTCAGAGATCTTGAGATGATGAATAAGGTGACAGAGCGTGCCAGAGACGCAGCTGCCACCGAATAGACAATTAGGTGGAACGAGGCAAGACAAGAGTGTGAACAAAAAGTAAACACAAAAGAATGCTTCAGTTCAGTTATGCTATGCAGTGCTGCAACAACACATTTGACCCCTTTGGTTGCATGGCAATGAAAGATGACACACATGAACAAATGTGTGAAAAAAAGAAACATACGACACGAGTCACTCAGCTGCCGCATTAACAAGATCTGCACCAGATGTTGGGGAACCAGTGCAATGTGACTATAAGTGGGCTACTGGAACAAGAACAAAACATTCATGGACAACAGATGAGAACAAGAGACACTAGAGACAGTATTTCAGAAGCTGATCTTCTGGGATTGTCATGCACAACCATCTCTAGGGTTTACAGAGGATGGTCCAAAAAAGGGAAAACATCTAGTGAGCGGCAGATCTGTGGGCGAAAATGCCTTGTTGATGCCAGAGGTCAGAGGAGAATGGCCAGAGTGGTTGGAGCTGATAGAAAGGCAACGGTAACTACAATAACCACTCGTTACAACCAAGGTGTGCAGAAGAGCATCTCTAAACACACAACACGTCGAACCTTGAGGTAGATGGGCTACAGCAGCAGAAGACCACACCAGGCGCCAATCCTGCCAGCTAAGAACAGGCTAAACAAAATTGGACAATAGAAGATTGGAAAAATGTTGCCTGGTCTGATGAGTCTCGATTTCTGCTGCGACATTCGGATGGTAGGGTCAGAATTTGGTGTCAACAACATGAAGCATGGATCCATCCTGCCTTGTAACAATGGTTCAGGCTGGTGGTGGTGGTGTAATGGACTGGGGGACATTTTCTTTGGACCCCTTCATAATAACGATCATTGTTGCCACGCCACAGCCTACCTGAGCGCTGTTGGTGACCATGTCCGTTCCTTTATGACCACAGTGTACCTATCTTTTGATGGCTACTTCCAGCCGGATAATGCACCATGTCATAAAGCTTGAATAATCTCAGACTTGTTTCTTATACATGAGGATGAGTTCACTGTACTCAAATGGCCTCCACAGTCACCAGATCTCAGTCTAACAGAGCACCTTTGGGATGTGGTGGAACGGGAGATTTGCATCATGGATGTGCAGACGACAAATCTGCAGCAACTGCCTGATGCTATCATGTTAATATGGACCAAAATCTCTGAAGAATGTTTCCAGCACCTTGTTGAATCTATGCCACGAAGGATTAAGGCAGGTGTGAAGGCCAACGAGGTCCAACGTGGAACTAGCAAGGTGTGTCTAATAAAGTGGCCAGTGAGTGTATATAAAAGCTAAAAAGATATAAGATAATATTTCTAACAGCATACTGCATTGTTACAAAATAATTGTACTTCTTTTACTTCTGTGCAGCTGGGCCAAACCCAGGTAGCTGTAGGGGGCAACAATTATATAATCTGCCTGCTTTGTATCTCCTAAGACCATCTTTCTCACAAGCAAATCGAGCAGTCAGACAGAGCAGTGTGAAATTTAAATGCAAGTTGGATGCAATCACAGTGGAAGTGGGCATTTGGAGCAACACACAGGCAATTACCCTCCATGTAGAAATATGCGAACCAAAAAAGTGTTGAATCGAATGAGAAAATTGTTCTTAGGCGATGACGAGGAATCCAATCAGAGTGAAGTGTATACAGGCCCCTGTAAATGTTCTCCTTCCTGCGGCGCTATTTACAAGAACACTAATGTCCTTGGGGGAATTTATGTCTAATAAGAATGAGCATAAGGTTTGAATACACCAGATTCTCAAAGGAGACTGCTGACAGAGCTGCTGTTTCAGCCACGAAAAGCTTCACATGAAGCTTCATAGCCGGAATGAATTTCACAGAAAAGAGCTGAAAGTACTCGCGCACATTGTATGAACGACAATGTTCTGCTGAAAGTTGGACTTCTAAAGACGAAGCTTCCGCTCGGACCTTCGTCATCAGCAGAGTCTCCCTGTCGCACGCTACAGCTGAATGTCACATGCAGCGTGTACCCACCCCCCTAATTAGTTAGATTATGATAGACAGTACAGCGCAATTCCCACTTAATTCCTCTGGTCTGTCAACTTGACCTGCGGACAGGAACATGCAACCCCTTCTGAGGACTGACGACTAACCTCAAGACACAAATAGGAACACTGCACAAAATAATCTGAAGAGATGACGACAGAAGGCTGAGAGAAAGTCAGATGGAGATTTTAATGAGGGAAATGAGAAGGTGAGGAGGTACAGTGCTTGCTGCTGATGAGAGAGGAGATTAAGGTGATAGAGGGTGAAAGAGAGACCAAAGTGGAGAGTGAGGGATGTAGTGATTCAGGAAGAAAAGGGGAAATAACAGAAAAAGGAGGAGGCGTTGCAGGTGTAGGCGGAGGGAGGAAATGAGAGAGAGATGATGAGGTGTGTGTTTTTCTATTTTATCTAAAGGAGAAGTTTTCAAAGTTTAAAGACATGATAAAAGTTAGGAGGAGGACTCTGAGCATGGAACATGTCTGCAAAACACCCCCAGGTTGGAATAAAGAGACTGTTAGGGGAGGCTGAATCACAGGACTTCTATACTTAATCAGTGGAATGACCACTGTGGGATGGAGTGAGACTTTCTAAGTTTTATTTAGGTCACACTGAGAGTGCTATTCACAGGACGGGTGACACGTTTAGAAAAGTCTGTCTCCCTTTTTCCTAATATATCTTATATTGCACTCATTGCACTATTGTGTCAAACTGGTACAGAGACCAAGGATGGCAACAAGCAGAAAGTAAAGTAAGCGTAAGAGTGAAGAGGAGGAGCTAAAAGAGAAGTAAAACTATGTTTAATATTTTCCTCTTATTACCCTTATATAGAAATATGTGAACACACACTTGATTTAGTAGGTTAGGTTTAGGTTTGTGTGTGCTAAACCGTGGATGTAAAACACACACAAGAATAAAAGTCCCAAAAATACACTGTCTGTTCAACGATGACGTTTTAGAGCTGTCGGATGAGCTATGGGCTGATCTGGAGCCAGTCAGAGAAGGAGTGATGCAATCTCTGCCATGGAAAAACACCGTACCAGCATCACCAGTGTACGGTAGCTGCGAGAACGGAGCATGTTACTTTACTGGCACTGCAATCGCTTGTCAGCCTCGAAAAGTCATGCTAGCATATATAGCATGGTAGCGTAGCAGATATGAGGTAGTAATTTAATGAAGCCAGTTTTCCTTTATCCAACATAAGGCAAACAGCAGTTTTCATATTTAGGATGACCTGCACTAACCGTGGTCGTATTGTTGGCCACTCATAGCAAAGTGTGCTGCATTGGTGGAATTAAAAATGACATGTGGCATTTTCTGTAGTGAAGGCTTTCAAAGACTCTTACTGCACATTTACACTTTATATTGTATCTATTATATCTGAAGATATTTGCAAGGGTTTGAGTTTCAACAACAGCTGGAGCACAGGAAGCAGTATCTAGTAACAGGTACCCTCTGTATGTCCGAGGTGAGCTGTAGCAGAGTCGGGGAAGCTGTTGCTCTGAGAGTTTCCGTTCCTCTGACTGGAGAGTTCAGGCTCACATAGGCCACTGCACTGCTCTGCAGAACAATGCTGTTATCCTGGAGGGAAGAGCAACACAAACACACAGAGGTTGTATATACTGGTCTTGAGGTGACTTGTTGTTGCAGTTCTATAGTCAGTCAGTCAAATTGAGGAGTTCTAGTAGAAAACTAAATTATGAATAGACAATCATAATAAGACTCACTCAAACAATAAAGTCTGATTGCTGCTGGTCTTCTATTGCAGCACTGTTCCTACTTCCTACTGGTTTGATTGACTCCTCTCTTTCTTCTGCTAATTGTTTTACTTGTATTTTCACTTACATTTAAAAAATGATTACAGTACAATCATTTGTCCAATTCCTTCATGCTAATATAACAGGTATATAAGTGTAATGTACGCTTATTGGCTGCTAACTGTTACTGTGGCTTACTGCTAACGTGCCCTTGAAATAACATACAGTAGACTACGTGTGAAGAAATGAAAATGTTTCTCTATGTGATTTTCAATAAAGGATTTTATCATGATATGATATTTACATGTATCACTGGTTTTCACTTTCTTTTTTAGCTTCAGCCATTTCAGAAACTACAGCCTCTGATCCCCGAGCTGACATTACATAAAACAGATGCTTTAATGCTTGCTGACCTTTCCCCATTCATAGGACCCGATGTTTCCCAGGGCTGAGCCTCCCCATGAGCAAAACACAGTTGTACGGTCTGGAACCCAGCCTCGTTTGGTCTGCTCCGTCAGAGCTGCAATGAGCTGATTCATGATGGCTGAAGCGCCGCCTCCACGATCGTGACGACTGCCCACCAGCACATAGCGATCTGAAAACGAATAAAAAAGAAAAGAAAAGCGAAGCTAGCTTCGTTAGATTGGCGTCATATGTCACAAAGCTGAACAAGAAGGAGTCCAGATAAAATGTGCATTCCACACAAAAAATGTCCATAGTATATTTAGCAAAGGTGATAAAAATCACAAAAGAGTCAAGTAATAAGAGGGTAGTTCTGAGAAAAATGAAGGTGCTATTGACTTTTGACCTAAAAAGTTGGTAAATTAGGTCCAAACCAACATTCGGGTGGGGGTTATCACACAGTGAAATAAAATTCTTCATCACTGCTATGCTGGACAAATGATTGTTCATTTTCAGAGCTGCTGCCTGTTCCAACAAGTACCAGGAAAACTCTGTACAGTTACCGAAACAAGAGGTTTTTGGGAATCTCAGAGCTGCTTTCAGCTTTTATGTGGTACGCAGGTGTAATCAGCTTTTTTTAAGACGTTACTCCAACACTAGGCTAAATTGCAAATGCCGTTTCCTGTTCTATTAACTGGTTTATCTGCTGCACTTTTATTGATTATGAGGCCATATATTTACAACCGTTACTGCACGATGGTTTTGCTTCTTCTATGCTTTTGTCTTTGTCTAGTTGTATTTCATTCTCATATTGTTTTAATTCATTGTGTCAAATTAAAATCTCTCTTTGCTTTGTCTTGATAGATTTTATTTCCATCTATTCATTAATGTTTTAATGCTCTTCTTTGCTTTATTAAAGCACTTTAAATGGCTTCTGTTTGAAATGTTCCACATTAATAAAGTTGCTTTGCCTTTTATCGGTATTTATTCAAATTAATGGAAAAGGCTGAGGAACAAACAGAGAAGTTGCGAGCTAAAATAAAGTGAGTCAACGAACAGTAGTGACCTCATAAGTTTTACCTTCTTGTGTAATGCAGTCCTCTGAACAAATTGGACCTGTCCACAGTGTTTGTCCTCCTTCATGCATTTCAGCAGTTATTATCTCTTTTTTCACTTTTCCACTGGAATGTCACTGGATTGATTTGTCTTCTTAATGTTTGCTACACTGAGACTTGAACATTTCCACCAATAGGTTTTTTTCCTCTATTGAATATGACTGCTAAGCTCCGAAAAGCTGCCATATAAGACATCTCCGAGGTACAAGCGGAGGAAATACACGATAAATAGAAATGTATAAAATAAGAAACAATCTCAGGAACAATATCACACAGTGGTATTCGAGTATGTACTCTGAGTAGAGTTGTCTACGGGAACACGTTCAACCAGCTTCACGCGTAGAAAACACACCAACATGCTCCAGGCTTCTTTGTTTGCCTTACATTTTCTACAAAGACACGGAGTTGAGTGTGGATGCTCAGAGTAGATTCCTGCAGGCAAAGAGCAGAGAACAGCAAAGCTCATCACTCCAGCACGGAGCTCTGATGACTTTGTTTGAGAAAAGAGGTGCTTAGAAAAGCCTGCTAGCTTAGCCTAAGAATCTGATAACGTGTTATTGCACTGCGAGGGGCCTGCCGTGAAAATCACATAAACAACCTTTAATAACTGCTTCAAAACATCCAAATGGTAAAGTGCATTTCACTTCTTAATAGAATTGTATAGATTTCTTTCATGGGTATTGTTCACGAGGCTTAAATATAATAAATGTTAAATTAAGCATTTATAATAGAAAACTTGTATTAATAGAAAAAAACAAACATGATTCTATGTTCATATTGTCCTTAGGCCAGGATAAAGCATTACATTTCAAAAGATACAACTGGGATTTAGTGTAATCAGTGTTGCAGGGTTTTTTCTCTTATTAGTTTTTGTGACGTAGTTCATGCATTCTGCAGCCTGTGTTATGTGTTGGTACGTCATAGTTCTGCTTTGGTGCTCTATTAATCATCTTTCATTAGCTCATCCTTTAAATGTGTCCTGCACTATTATCGTATGGTTTTCAGCCAGTGTCAGTGTCACTTGATTAGTTCACACGCACCTTGGCACCAAAACGCGAGTAAATCAGCTCTTCACTTTTCTATTGACTTGAGGAATCTGGTATTGTAAGTAAAGCTAACTGATGTTGGCGTTTGGATATGAAGTGCATGTTGTACCCGTCTACGTTCTCTGTTATCCAGAGCTCCGTGTCAGATTTGATACTCCTGCGTTTTATTGAATGCCTGTTAAGGATGCAGTAGGAATGGTTCCATTATTTTAGCTGATTATATTGTCTCCTTCTTGGTCCTGGAATAAAATGTACGCACCAATGAAAGAGTAGATATTTAGCGACATCATTCCATTCTGTCGGTCAAAAAAATTATTTTGTCATTTTATGCATATAAATTTGTGACAAAACGCTTCTATGTTATTCTGGGTTGTGTGTCGCTAAACCATTGAGGAAGGTGCATGAATATTTATTCTGTTAGGGTGGAGATAAATGAGCATGGTAGAGACATATGATCAAAAGCCAACAACCAGTTAAAATGTCGCTGCTTCCAGAGATTTGTGGTCCATATTATCTGCTTTAGTGGGCCATTATGGCTGCCTAATATCACACTGTAAATCAGAAAGGTAATTTTCCACCAGTGACTGAGCAGGACAGGTACAGTTGTGATGTGCTACAAGTGAAGAGGAGAACGAGTAAGGAGGTAGGGGGTAAGATAAGGGCACGATAAAGGTTAGCCACTGCACAAAAATACGACTGGAAAAAAGGATAAGGGCAGAAACCACTAAGCAGAGCGGGCTGTGTTTCCATTTAAACAATAAAAGGATATAATGGAATCGGCAATGACCTGAGCTGACACAGAACAGAGGGAGAAGTGAAGACAGATGTAGGCAGAAGCAAATAGACTTAAAAATGTACAAACCCAACCTTTTCTTCACTGATGGTTTTAAAGTTCGATTTTTTATTTTATCTTCACAACGTGAAAGACCCTAAAATGAAGGAAAAACTAAGTGGACAGGAAGAAAGGCTGAGGCTACAGACATCATCAGTGGGAGGCATGATAGCTCAGTGGGTAAGGAAGTCGTCTACCAACCCAAGGGGCAGCGGTGTCCTTGGACAAGACACTGGAACCCTGTAGTAGACGGTAGCAGCTGTCCAAACAACGCCCACAAAGGGATCAATAAAGTATCAATTATTATTATTAAAGGTCCTCACGCTTTTCATTTATAATGACCAATGATAAAATAAGTATAATTGCTAAAATTCATCAGTTATATTGTCTGTGATTCGAAAGTGTGTGGAATTAGTGAACGGTGTTTTTGAGCTTCCTGTAGTTCATTGTTAGCATGTATAGCACTCACATATCCTTCCAACAGCAGCTGGCCACTATTCTCAATTTAAATAAATATAGGACAAAATTCTAATAAACCACAGTCCAGCACTAAATGGCAGAGACATAAAGTCAGAGCTATCATGCCGCATCTGAATGTCCTATGTATTAAATCAACATAATCAGACACCTCGATCATATTCAGGCTTGATAAATTACACAGAATATGGTCAGTTTATTTATTTACATTTTCTGGTTCCAGTATTTTGTGCACTTGGGCAAAAATGACCCACTATGCATGTAAGGCAAAGGTGCAAAACTCCCATCATGCACTATAATATTCATGTAATTGAGAAACTCATCAGATCAGTTTGAGTCGTGTGTGTGTCAGTGAGATCAAGTTATAGCTGCACATTTTGAAACATGCAACCCTAGTAAATCCGACTGTGTATTAAGAGGATGCAGAGCAGACCAATAGACAACAATTCATTTTCTGCTGAAAAATGGAAAACAACCGTTATTAATACTGGAAACATGCAGCTCACAAGCAAAAAAAAAAACCTAAAAGAAACTAAAACTACACCATACTGTACAAACCTGGGTTTCTTTTTCCTTTCAGGTATCCCACAACATTGTAGATTTTCTTGTAGGAAAGCTGGTTTCCAACAGTCAGCGTGATCTTCTTTCGTTCTAGAGAAAAAGAAGAAAAACTGTAATATAACCTACAAAAAAAGTTTTGTTTTGTCTAAGGACAGCACCAGGAAAGTGAAGTGTCAGAATGCTCGGTCTAAGTCGCATATCTTGGGTCCTTCAAAAGCATAACGACGCAAATCACAAGAATGATGCAGATCTAAACCTGAGATTAGCCCTGATCAGAAAACTATCAACCATCCGTGGAAAGAGCCATGATGTCTGGAGAAGGTGCCGTTCAGCTGGGCACTGCTGGAGCAGTGGGCTTAAGTAGACCAAACAACATGTTGGCGTGAAGGCAGAAGTCACACTGACAGCAAGGATTGCTTCAAAGGGTTACGCAAGCATCTGGCTAAGGGTACCAGCGTTTTTATTAACTAGCTGTTTTATATCAGATTTTCAGTCTGATGTTTAGTTCTGTTTTAGGTTCCTTCTGATTATTTTGGAAGGGTACTAAAGACCTTGTCTCTGTTTGTAGACACACGAAGCAGTGATGCATAGATATCACTATGTGACTGAGAAGGGCAGTGATGTAAATCTGTGCTGCACTCAAGCTTTGTGACGGATTCACAGCTGACTGCTGCTCATGTAATAGACCAAGATTTCCAAAAACATGCATGATGCGTTTTGGTGAGAAATTAGAAAAAGGCTACAAGCAAAATGATTTTTAAGAGTGTGACAAAGTGGGTTAGAACACTCCATTTGTCTCCAGACATTTTGTTATTTTAAATTTTTTCAAATTTTTTGGGAAAAAAAATGGTCTTAGTTACTGTGCAAACACAGACGGGTTTGTTTGTGTTGAGTATTTTAGCATTTTAAAAGACTATTTTTTAAATGTAATGCTTATTCAATTTTATAATCTTTGTACAAGTTAAATGTTTGTAGTTTAGAGTTTCTATTTAGTTAAGTTGGTCATACTTACCATGTGTTCAGGAGACAGAAGGAGAAAACTCTGAATTACTTCCTCTTTTGTAGATTCTGTGACATCACAGGTGATGTCAGAGAGTAGACCAAGGGTGCGGGGGGGATTGGGTTCACTCTGCCATTTAATTTGTGTTTGGTAAAAGGTGGAATTCTGAAATTAGCTGCCAATATGTGAGGTTGAATGGGTTTTAGTGTTCTAGTGAATGTTTAGCGCTGAAAGTAATAATTAGGAAAACGTGAGTTTCAGAAGTGTTTCTACCTGTGAAAGACGTGGTTGAGCCTGAAAAGAGGTTGAGCAAAATTGAGTGGAGTATTTAAACAGTGCCTTTAGAGCAGTAAGGAGAAAGACAACTTGATGTGCGGCTGTTTGCGCGATGTGGTATTTCCTGTTATGGTGTGTTGAGTTTTTTCTCAGTTAAGTATATTTAGCTTTTGTTGTTTTTGTGAACATGTGTTGTGGTTGCGCAGCTGTTAAAAAATGCACTTCACTTTTGCAACCTGTTGGAGTTGTCTGGAATCTGCCTCACAACATATTGGCCAGGCTACGCACAGAGAAATGATGTGAAGGTTTACTCTCAGAGTAAAAAAGAGGACCCCACTCGACAGTGCCATACGATGCATGTGAAAGAGCAGTCACTGGATATTGTGCCTGCCAGCTCTGCTGCCTTGCTGGACGGCTGTGGGCTCTAGGGGGGAGGGTGATGGCTGGATATCTGAGGGAAATATAGACGAGATGCCAGTAAGGATGTGAAGCAGGGACTCAAACTGTGTGTGACAGAGGTCCCCTGCCTACAGCACAGCACTCTTGCATGACAGCCCACTTTTCTAGCTCCACTGCAGTCCTCCAACCCTCCCTCGCCCCTTCCTGCCTGCCTGCTCACCATCTCACTCCTGTTTAATACGTTGTAAAAATTCACTGCTTTCTCTTATAGGCACCACATAAGCCATTTATCACTTTTGACATTGGCACAAATGACTTTGGCTACAGGAACATGTGGTCCGTTTGTGTATTCAATCTGCAGATATATGAACAGAAACCAGCGAGAGAGATTTGTCAGAGTAATTCCCCTTCATGATGAATGGGTTAAGACACGGGACTGCTTCCAAAGGTAATATGCGACTGAGTTAAGGTTGGCGACTTGATGAAAACATTTAGTGCCTGATTTTTATAGGCTAAGTAATAAAGCAAAAAGCGAATGTTAACGCAGATATTTCCACAGTTTCCCTTCACTTTGTTTTTATAAGGGGATGCTTTACTAAAATGCTAAAAGTAGTAGTGTTTGTTCTAACTGGACCAACTGCATTGGACTGAAATGAATCGTGATGGTAGCAACGAAGCTACGCTGGGTACGTGTGTTGCACCATTCACTCCTGGCAGGGTGGCAGAGTGGTGAGATGGCCTGTCTCTGGATGCAGGGCCTGCCCCCGCACAGCCTTTAAATCTCTGGAATAGGCCCTTAAACAAGATACTTAACCTCTGTCTCCTCGAAGAAACATCATCCAGTGACTAAGCCTGAAAAAAAAGAACCACGTACCAAGACTATAAAATAGTTTTGCAAGAAGGTTTCTAAGTTTGAACGAGCTCTAGCACCTAGTGCCAAGTTTGTGTTGGCTGTTATTTAACTTAGGTTCTTGTAGTTGTTTTGCTTATTAAAAGGCTTCATCAGTACTGGCTGGCTGGACGTGTTCTAACCTCTGCAGAGTCACTAAGTCGTTTACATCTTCAGGGTGTGAGCCAACATTTTAGAGTTTGTGGATTAAGGTGGTTACTGTACACGAAAAATACCTTCAGGTTCACTTTGAGATGAACAACTGACCATATGTCACCAACTTTGATGACAACGTTTGTAATAAGTGGACATTTTCTCGAGAATTAAAAACAGAGATTTATTTTTAGTTGCACAGATATTGCACCATTATGCCAATATGAAGGTCATCACAAGACTAAATATGATGATGGATGACTTTATCACTTTAAATCTGATTGTGTGAGAAAAGCTCTTATTTCACTGCTGCAGGACAAAACAGGTTTTGTGTCAATGTGTCCAATATACAAGTGGATCCATGTGGCCCTGACCCTGAGTGGTATAAACACTGATCACACAGCACAGGAGAAAACTGGAGAGGGGGAGAACTCAATCTGTGATTTTCATAGTTCACTTGAGCAGTTCAGAGAATAATCTGTTCTTATTGCCCCATCATGACAAACGGTGACAGTCACAGCAAACGTCAATGAATGTCTTATTCTATTAGAAATGTATTTGTTTAGATTTAGTTTTGTTTTGCAAGATGGCATCAGCACCTCTAAAACACCAAGTATTGCTACAGAAAACGAATCGCATCTCTCGGTAAAGCAGAATGATTTTATCACCCGTGGGTCCATGAATTTAAAACACAAGTTGCCACTTAATTCAAAACGTTGATGTATAATCATAAAGTCCAGATTCAGAAGCATCACAGCATCATACTCTGCAGATTATTAAATGCAGAGTTGAGAAGTAAAGGCAGTAAGTGAATGTGGGGAACCTGCACACAGCAATCAATAGTGGTGTAATTAAAGGGCCTGGGAGTCCTTTCTATAAAGCCATTTTAAGTTGTTCTGCTTCGCTCGCTTCTCCCTCCATGGCCTCGCGATGTAATTGCCACGGAAATATGTTACACTTTTGACACTTGTTCTGAGCGAGAGAGAGAGAGAGAGAGAGAGGAAACAGAGAGGGAGACACACACACAGAGAGAAAGAATGAATTGTAAGTGTTAAAAAAAATAATAGGGTAAGAATTGAGACAAAGAAGGAATTCGGGCACAGTTGCTGCAGTTACATTCCTGAGCTTTGGTTTTTCAGCAGCATTAATTGGTTCAGGGTGGAAGGTGTGGTTGGGAGAGAGATGGGAAGTGGCTGAGTGAAGCTCTGTTTGCATTTGTCACAAATTAGTCTTTTTCTTTTTTTTGACTATCGTCCTGGAAAAATCTACTACACAGATTGTTTGTTCCAGAAACCAGCGATACTTATGCATTGTCATTTTAAGGCACCTAGTAGCTTGTGAGAATTTCATGATCACCTAGTATTTAGACCGTCAGTGTGGCTCGGATCACGGAGATCATCATGATCATCAAGGATCCATTTCATGAGCTCAAAGAAACTTTAACTGTGAATTATTTTACTGTCAAATATAAATACGACAACTCTCTCTGCTTCCATGTAAACACTTTAAGATACTAGACCAAGAACAACGATAAAGATTTCAGATGACGTTGGGGTATATAAGCAAGACTTTTAATAAAAATGAAATCCTAAATTCACTAATAGATGTTTCTGTAAAATACAGATACACAGTGCTGTAGCGAGTCGCGGGAGGTCGACCACATCATCGCGTTAAGGTCTGCTGATCTCCACGGAGGGCCCCTGAGCAATTAACCAATGGCCAGCCAATATAGCCACCTTTAATTGAATGGGAATTAAAAGAGAAAAATAAGGATAAAGGAATTAAAAAGAGGGAGGAAAAAAGAAAGGAGGCAGACAGATGGAAACAAATGATAGCAGGATCCCAGGAGTGGTCAGAGGTGCAGCCAATCGATTGGATACAGATTACATCTCTCTCGCTCCCTCTTTCTTTGTCTTCCCTTTGTGTTTCTCCCTCTCTCATGCCCGTTCTCTCTCTGTTTCAAAC
This sequence comes from Microctenopoma steveboyesi, assembly GCA_032359275.1. NCBI lineage: Eukaryota > Metazoa > Chordata > Actinopteri > Anabantiformes > Anabantidae > Microctenopoma > Microctenopoma steveboyesi. The sequence continues at coordinate 1,765,601 of JAUMHF010000019.1, read as the reverse complement.
TCATTTGATGTAATGGAAACACTTCAAGCCTACCTTGCAAAACCATTGGCTGCACATGAAGCCTTCTCTACAGAGACGGCGGTCTCCCTTGTCTTCTGCAAGGGGGGCAGTCTCAAACACACACACACACACACACACACACTAAAATGATGGACTGCGAAACCAACAGTCCCTCTGCCAGAACTGGAACGACATCAGACACACTATTTACATCCTGACACACTGAAGGTCAGAATATTCACTGACAGTCACATAAAAAATATGTGCATTTCTACCACTGAAAGGCCTGGAAAACCTCTAAAAAGGCACTAGAACAAGATACACTAGAGTCAATAAAAGACATTCAAAAGACAACTTTACTCCAGAAAGTAAAAGATAAAATCCAATTCCTCTGAGATTCCAGTTTACAACTGAAAACAATATCAGTGCCTGTGACGTTGGCTACTGGTTTTCTAGGGGTACATCATCGATCAATGTGTGCGAGTCACTCAGGCAGTATGGGTGCAAAACAGTGACAAGAAGTGTGTGTGTGTGTGTGTGTGTGCAACTGTTATCTGTGCAACATGGCATACAGCAGAACGCAGTGTTCCAGTCAGTAACCAGCTGCTTGGATGTATTGGGGGATAAATGGATACGGACAGAAACATACACACGTACAACAAGGGAAGCATGCTGGCAACCAGAGCAAAATACTCTCTCACATCTTGCCCCCAAAAAAGCTGCTGCGGTGGGGGGGGGCAATGAGTGAGTGGAGGCTTACGTGAAAGACAGGTTAGGAAGAAGAAGCCAGATCTAAGAAACAGAACAGTAGAAGTAGATGCGGCCTGGTAGCTCAATGGGTTAAGCGTCAGACTGGAATGCAGAAGGTCGCAGGTTCGAACCCCAGTCTGACTCCTAGTCCATCCCTACCAGGTGTGTCCCTGAGCCAGACACACAGCGCCAGCTCCCTGTAAGTCGCTTTGGATAAAAGCGTCTGCCAAGCAAAGTAAAGTAAAGTAAAGTAAATGTACACAAATCAGAAATTTGAGAGAACAACTGGAATATACACCAAGACCAGCTGCACATAAAGCAAAGGGAGAAGGTGGATTAGCTCAATCTCATGATCAGCTGCAGGGTTGAAACCTCAGTGTTCCACCGGGACAGTGACCCCACACTTAAATCTAAGTTGGTAGTGGAACTAAAGCAGGCTAAGAGTAAATATTTTGAAGACCCGTCTTCAACTCTATTTATAATTTGTGAACTGTGCTTAAAAGTCCTGCCAAAAAAAACAACAAATTTAATAGAACTCTTCCAAATCTGCCAAGAACAGAGGACAGAGGCTTGTTGCTGGCCATCCAAATATCCAGGTTATGTTTGAACTGTCATTAAACATATTTTTGTAAGGTCTTAAACTTTACAATGTAAAGTCCCTAGAGACGACTTCTGCTGATGTTTGACGCTATACAAATGAAACTGAATTGAAAATACCATTGAATTAATAATCAGACAGGCTGTATACGTATTGTACATATCTCATTTGAATTCATTCATTCATTTGAATTCAACTTTTTGGAATTTCCAAAACAAGTCTTGGCATTTTCTTCTAATAAATGTTTTGTACATGCAGGATATAAAGTATGACAAATTCTAAGGACTTTTGTATTGCTGTGACTTTTATTATTAGGGAGTTGAGGTCCTTATGTTACCATTCAAATGCCAAAATGTCACTCTGCCAAAGTACAACCTCACAGGCTGCCATAGCTGTTAAGTCTTAGAGAAGATAAAAAGATGAAATCTGCTTAAATGTCACTAAAGGTAGCTTTGATGTCTTTTTTGCAATTTGCTCAAACCAGCACTTTACGTTATTTCTTTTTCACCTATTTTGACTTCTTTAGCTTCATCTCCACTCTCCTATTTGAATGACAGGGAAATATCCTTCTTGCCCTCTTCTCATCTATTCATCTCTTCCTGCCAAAGGAAATTAAACTTTCTCCCTCTATATTTATTTTGGTCTTTTGTGTTTCTTAAAAGGAGGCAGACCTTCTTTTTGATGTAATAGAAATTGCTTAGGAGGTAAAGAAATGTTTGTACTTACTTTACAGAGTGCCATTTCTTTCAAAAGCATTTTCTCCTGAGGGTCAGTAATGTTTTTCCCTGATTGCCTCACCCTGAATCGTTTCCTTTGCATTCTAAGCAGAAACTTTGGACATTTAATACGACCATCCATCTATTGTAAGTCGCGGAAAGCAATTGTTCCCTGCATCTCTTCTGTCACCATAGTCACAGTACATTCATTAACAACTGCATCTCATTTACAATGACCTGACCGTGAGACGCACCCAAGAGCTAAGTCCCCCTTCAAGGCAATCAAAACTGTACTGCAATAAAAATAGTTCAAGTAATTACACGGCGCAATATAACAAGAGCAAGGATGGCATACAGCTACAATAAAAACAGGAATGTAATAAAAGCAGGGTCAGAGAGCAGATCCGCTGTAGAGTTCCCATGAATGCTAATCTTTTCGGAGGCTTTTTTCTAGGATTGTACTGTAATAGGAAAAAGATAAAATAATGCATTTGTGGTTCAAGTCTACATGAGTCACAGTCAAGTACAGTTATCTGCAACACATCAATGAACTGTGATCTCTGAATTTCTCCTTGCAGTGGGGCAAAACTGTATCTGGAGGCCACCAGTTGTCCCACTTAAAACGATGAGAGACATCTGTAATTTTTATCATAGGTACGCTTCAACTGTGAGAGGGAAAAATATATCTTTGGCACCTACAAACGAGCAAGAACAAGCAATTTGAATGCGTTATCCGTCTTAAAGACACCACACCTTCAAACAGTCAGACTCCAACCTCCACCATGGCCGAGACCAGAGAGCTGTCCGAGGACTGTCCCAGAGAGCTGTCCGAGGACTGTCCCAGAGAGCTGTCCAAGGACTGTCCCAGAGAGCTGTCCGAGGACTGTCCCAGAGAGCTGTCCGAGGACTGTCCCAGAGAGCTGTCCAAGGCATCCCCTGCAGCAGACTGATGGTCAAAACTGATGGTCAGACTGATGGTCTGCTGCGGGGGATGCATGGGTGGGGCACTGTCGTGACCAGGTGAGTCTGTATTATTTATCTAACAATAAAGCAGGTCTAAATAACTTCTAACCATTGTGTCCAGCCATTAGCTAATATGATGATGATGAGGCTTCAGCAGAAACTCTGTCATACGGTATTTTTACCTGTATTAGGAGGCATGGCTAGTGGAATACAGGAGTCTCCCTGCCCCGTGGATGGAGAGGACAGTAACATCTTGGCGAGCGAAGCAGAGACTGGTTGAACCAACAGGGATGTCAAACGTCCTCCGGTCTCTTTTAAACCCCCAGCTAGAGAGAAACACAAAGACAACAGACATCAAGGCTGCAGTTCCAGATCCTTTCAGTTTACAGAGGTTGTATTTGGAGGACCTCAATGTTCTTTCTTGGCTGCCCTTCTATGTTATATGCTAGCATTTAATGATAGTCAACAGTAATAATATATCTTAACTCCTGTAACAGCCAAGAACTACAGACATGGACATTGTACATAAAAACAGCACTTTCCAACACAAGCACATTATGGTATGTAAAAATGTACAAAGACTCATGGGCTCTGAACATAGAGTTTATTCAGCTGAGAAGATATAATGTAATAGAGCTAATGGAGCAGTTTGTTAGCAGATGTAATTTAGCTGGTTAATTACACACTTTAAAAGAACCAGACATATGAACATCAGCTGGTCACAATATTACAGTTAAACTTTTTTTTTGTTTACTGTGAAATGAGGTGTGAAAGATATGTGCAGATGGCCACACAAAGTCATGAAGAGAGGCGAGCTAATTTCAGTTTTAATCATTTAGAAAACTTGAATACACATGAATATGTGAATTATGAAAAGTAATACAAGTGGAAGTGTGGTATGAAACAGCCGATGTGATTCTCACTGCCAGCTGCTTGTACGTTGAGCCAATGTGATGGGAAAGGAGTGATATCCTTTCTCTGTATTGCTGTTCTCTGTCCACATTATACTACACTGCTACAGAAATTGGAGGAACTTTTTGGGCAGATGATCGCCCACCCTGAGCCTGGTTTGCTGTGTCTCCCAGGACGACTCAAGAGCATGGAGAAGTATACAGGAGACAGGCAGTTACTCTAGGAGAGCTGGACAGGACCGTCAAAGTCCTTAACCCATCAGCAGGATCATTATCTGTTGTTTTGTGCAAGGAGGAACAGAATGAGTACCGTCAGACCCCTACAAAGTGACCTCCAGTGGACCACTGGCATGAATTTCTCTGCACCATGGAACTCGACTGGCCATTGCCAGAGAACACCAGAATTGGCAGATTTAGCATTGGCTCACTGTGCTTTTCACAGATGAGAGTAGGTTCTCTCTGAGCTCTTGACAAATGTGAAGAAGTCTGGAGAAGCAGCGATGACCGCTGAGCTGCATGATGCATTGTTCACCATGATTGGTTTGGTGGTGGGTCAATGTCCGTCTGGGTAGTCCTATCCATGGAGGGACGCACAGACCTGTACAGGATAGACAATGGCACCCTGAATGCCTTCAGATATCAGGATGAAACTCTGGGAGCCATTGTTAGACCCTTTGCTGGTGCAGTGGGTCCAGGGTTCCTCCTGCTGCATGATAATTTCTGATTATCATTGACTGGCCTCTGCGCTCGCCTGACCTAAATCAAAAGGAAATCTCTGGCACGTCATGTTTGGATGCATTCAGCGCCACCAGATAGCACCTAGGACTGAATTCTTTAAATGATAAGATTGACGTTTATAATCCTTGCAGCAGAATTTTGAGCAACTTAAATGTGATCAGGCTCTATCTTATTCAAACGGGTAAACAGGCTATTACAATAGTCCAGCCGTGTAGAAATAAAAGCATATATAATCATTTCCAACTCCATCTTGGACACTAGCGGCTTCGATTTTGAAATGTGACAGAGATGGTAAAAGCATTTTTTTATCAATTGGTTTCGAGTGCTGTTTACAAAAACCTGACTGGAATTTATTTAAAATGTGGCTGTTTCATTTTTGAAAGAAACGGAATCTATGATATTTTCTAGGAGATCTATTGTGAGACCAGACTTTTTGAGAAGTAGAGTGACTACTGCAGATTTAAAGGAGCTAGGGAGTACCCCAGTCATAAGGGATTTATTAAAAATATCAGTAACGCGTGGTCCAATTGTCCAACACTTTAAACGGTGTTAAAGGAAGAACATCAGTAGGGCAGGAGCAGGCTTTCAGAATATCCATCAGAGCAGTTACTCCATGTAATTACCTGTGAAGGTTCTCAGTCATCAAGGTTATCTCAAAAAGGTTTTAGCCAAAGTCCAGTTGCTTTGGATAAAACCTTTCTGAGATACTCTATGTGATGTTACCGGTTCCTAAATTGCCCAAGAATAAAAAGATACGGTGCAGCACACTGATTCTTGCTAATTTGCCAGTGATATGTTTGCTCTGATAGCTGTGATCTTATTCACAAAAAATTAAGAAAGACGTTACTGTTGGCCCGGCATAGACAGACATCGGGGTAAAAGTTGGCTGCAAGTCCACGGCAGTAGCAGCGGTGTCCGGGACTTAGGGGCATTTGGTCCAGTCAAGAGGATCTCGGCTCCAGCACACACAGCGACCCGACTGCGGATGAGCGGAAGATAAAGGATGGATCCTAATTGTAGAAAGAGTAACTTTCAAGGTCTTTGATGAGAGAAACTGTCTAACGAAGACACTCATAAGCCTTCATAGATCTACTTTATACACTACTGTGTCGTATTATTGCTTTGTTAAATTATCTTTTTGTTTAGTAGATGAAGGGATATATATACACATGGATCTTCATTATAGAATGTAGATAGAAATAAAAGCACACCTGGAAACAAAGTAAATCTTTTTTTTGACACACTTCATAAAAGAACGTGTTGGGTGATTAAAGGCCTCATTAGATATATTTCCTGTTAAATTATATCATCAGTGTAAGTATCTGTTACGGGAGGTTAAGTCCAGATTGTGAGGCCGGTTTAGGAATCAGATGCTTGTAGTTTCTGTAGCAACTGGGAAGATATAATCCGCAGGGAAACTGAAAGGAGATTTTCAATGCTTGTGAGGACTTGCAAATAGACAAACAAACCTCTTCGAATAAGATATTTTCAGGAGCTCAGTCTCGTTTAATGCAGCATTCCTAATCTAAAACCTCTAGTATATATCAAGTTTCCTCCCAAAAAATTAAGGAATTATTAATAATAAACGTGTTTGTGTACCAATGATGTGAAATGGTAATTGAAATTGTGGCATTTATATAATTTTGATGCTGTGAAAGTTTTGCATTTAAATACACTGCTCAGAATATTTTTCAATCAGTACGGTATCAACTGAGTTAGTTACTAAAGTTCCTTCCTCATCCTTTTTGCCTCAGTAGTTTGCATTTGGTTAGTGTCAGTGTCACTGCTGGTAGCATGAGGCGATACCTGGACACTGCAGAGGCTGCACAGTCAGTCCAATACATCAATATGTGCCACTGCCACGCTTGCCTGACCTAAATCCAATAAAACATCTTTGCTGGATAATTAATTAATGAACATCTGTGAAGTATACTAGTTTGGGCTTTTTGTACTTTCACTTAACTGTAGTATAGTACTAGAAGTATACTGTCAAGTATACAGAAATGTATACATTTACATACATAGTACATTTAGCCTATACTTGTAATATAGTAGCACTTGTAGTATACTATGTAGTATGTAGTATACTTGAAGGATACTAACATGTACACAGAAATATCCAGCATGCACAGGATTTAAATGCTATGGAAGAAATATTTGATATTTTAAATTAAGAATTTGTGACAAGTGGTTGTGCAACGTGTGGTTTATCTTTTGACAGATTCATTAGGTGAAAGCATTAATTTAATAAAAAATTAAATGTGTTTGTTCTGTAAAAAGAGGGGAGCTGTTCTACTACTAGTTTATCCAACATTTTAGAAAGAAACTGAATCTTTGATGGTCCTGTAATTTTCTAGGACATTTATTGCGAGACCAGGCTTTTTGAGGAGCGGAGAAACTACTGCAGATTTAAAGGAGCTAGGGAGTACCCCAGTCATAAGAGATTTATTAAAAATATCAGTAATGCATGGTCCAATTGTATCCAACACATTTTTAAACAGCATTAAGGGAAGATCATTAGGGCAGCTGGCTCGTGATTTGGGTGCATGTGGTCTATATGACTTATTTTATATTCTAACTAAGATGGCACTAGAGTAGAGCAGGTGAGAGATTACAGAATAAATGCTGACCAGTGAATTCACAGGACGTTTAGAAGGGCAGTGGAGAAAGGGGTGACGGTTTGAACTGGTGAAGATGTTAGTGCTGGAGTTGAACAACATTTATAGTGATCTTAAAGTATATATAAAAAATACTATAAAAAATTATTTTTGTATAAAAGTGGGCCAATTTAGTCCCAAAATATATTAAAAAATATACTAGAAGTACATAAATACAAGACTACTTGCTATATAGAGAAACTATCTATCGAAATAAACAGTTATGTTTTATTGTCTTGCTTTTTGCCATAGTTCAAATTAACTCTGTGAAATCCAAATGTAAAAAAGTGGAAAGTTCATATTAACCTTTTACATGTTGTTGTTGAAGGCGCAGAAATAAAGGTTTAAATATGTTTTTGTTTTAGTTTATTGGAAAGTGTTGTAATCTTGCTATGTTGGTAGCTACAATCAGTCATAGCCAACACAGTCATAATTCATTACACTGTATGCACCCTTTGTCCTTCATTTTTGATTTCCTCAGCCAATTGAATCTCGTATATCCGATTAAATACACTGATATTTTGCTGCTTTGCTTGAAGCCGATTCGTACTTTGTCCAAGTGTGTGAGTAATCTATACTCTACTCGGTTTCTTTGAACCAAACTTTTAGTCAATAACTTTTTTGTGGTTGGTCTAAAGAGAGTCACAGCAGCATTCCAGCTCCACAAGATGATTAGTAATCCATGAACAACACATAAGACAACAGAAGGGTGAGGGCTGGGGGTAGAGGAAAAGGAAGAGGTGAGATGAATCAAAGAAAGAAAAAGAAAGCCGTGTCAGGAGAAAGTTGGAGAAGACTGTAGAAAGACTGAGAGAAGAAGCCGTAAAAGCGTGGAGCAGTGACAAGTGACAAGAGAAGAATTGATTGGAAAAAGACAAGCAGATGAGGAAGAGGAGAAAGAGTTTGGAAATTAAGCAGTGTTAGGGGAAATTAAATGACAACGTTGGGAAATGTAAATTGTAGCAGTGGAAAAAGAGCAACTATGACAGCAACACTATAGTGAAAGATAATACTTAAAATATCCAGTATTTACCAAATAATACACTGTTAAACTTAGATGGGGATGGGATAAACAACTAACTCACAGGTTATTTTCTGTCTTATTGAAACATCCTAGTAACAAATCAATGTCATCATCACTATTTCTAACATAATCCTTCCAAACTGGCAAATTGGTGCCATAATGACAAAATGAAATCCTGCTCAAACCAGCACCTAAATGAACCTCAGTAAAACTGCATTTGGGTGGAATTGTTCACGGAAGTAAAGTAAATCTACAGTACATTTCACCATGTTTCACCCAGAATGCCAAAACACAATAACAGATGGGAGGCAAAATGAAGAGCCGAGAGTCCCGAGAAGCTCAATCACTTTGGTCCCACTGCATTTAAGAGAACATAACTCAGTCCTGCACTTTATGAATATGGATGTAAACCGCAGAGGCTCATTTAAACATTTTCAGAAAGATCAGTGAAATAATTGGTGAACGAGAGACTGCTTAGGCAAAAAATGCTTTTCCATTATTAGTGGGAATACTTAACAACTACACTGGAAAGTATCTGGGTCCAGGGGTATCCGCTTGAGATTCATTGCATGATATTGCCGGTCATGTTTGTATTTTATTTTTAGAAAATAACCAAAAATCCACCTGGTTTGTTGTGCCATCACAAATAGCACAACACAATGGCACAAATATGCTCACAAATACCTATCTTCCAAGTTTATCATGATGTGATAAACTTGACACAGTGGGGCATTAAGCTCAGTGGTTAGCGGTTTATTCTCCGTCTCTGAAAAGCTACATGTCGAGGTGTCCTTGGACAAGACACCGATACGTCACAGTGACACTTGCTGTTTGTATCAGTATAATGGTTCAGTTGCACATTGCTATTCAACATCAGCTAGTTTCTGATGAAAGTAAATTCTCAGTTTGTCTTGGTGTGTAAATAGGAAGCACCGAGCAGTAAGATAACTCTCAAGGACAGAAACAGACTAATAAACCAAATGTCAGAAACATTTTTGTTTTTTCCCTTTCTTACTACACTTTTTACACCTTAACTGTAGAACTTTGTTCTTATAGTAACCTGTAATTATTGTGTGCTCTCTCCACATTTGCTTCAGTATGTTATCTGAAACAAAGCTGCTGCCTGCACTGTAGAAGTTTCAGTTTTAAATATATCTGTGTCTTTTAAGCTTAATGCTGAAGGAGTGAATGCAGTACACGTTACAACCCCACGTTACACTGTAAAAAAATAAGTAGCGTTCACAATTACAACAAAATCAAGTATGTGAAGTAGGCATAATTAATAAAAGACGAGCTGACCGCTATGACGGCTATATGAATAATGCAAAACAAGATACTATCTTGGCCAACGCTGGTAAGCACATCCTACTGTACCGTAAGTGACATAACCTGACTCGTAGATGTAACTACGGAAGCTTGCGCATGGCATCGTAAAGCAGGTTAAACATAGGGTGTAACAAACCTGACGTTTTATTGACCACTGAAGTTAAAAAACATCCTCACAGTCAGTTCTCAAAAATGTAGCTATACTCTTTTTGTGACCTCAACATGTGGAAGAGGAACCGCAAAACACTTGATTATTACATACGCTAGCACGTTCTCTAGAGCCGTTATTAATGGAAGCTTGAGAACAATTACCTTTGATGTTGTTGTAGTTTTTTGCCCTCATCTATTCCCACTCCACATAAATCTTGTCCTGTTAGCCTTCTTAAATGTAATTCATTCTAATTTATGGCTTGAAGTAATTAGACAGGGTGGTGTCAATGAAATTTAGTTGTGCTTTTTGCTCACTGGAGCACAGTGAGTGAGAGATGTCAGCATGATGTACACCACACACTGTGCACATATTAAACAGAATTTGTCTTCATCCAACCTACAACTAATTTGTAGATTATGCTTGTGTTTGAGAATATTGCAATGCAAAAATAATTATAAGTTAAACCGCATAATATTAGGAAGTTTTAATTATGGCCACACCCTTTTGTCCATAGACGCCAAATTAGTGGCTGGTGATTGGCTGTTGGGAGAGAACTCTTCATCATGAATAGTGAGAGATCATTTTTGGTGGACAACACCATTATCTGTCTTCTATAATAATCATCTCCTTGTCATTTTCTCTTGTCATCTGTTAACATGTAACTGATGTAACTACCCAAAGTGCTATAAAAAGCCTTTCACCTTTATTAGGAAGGTAATACTTAAAACAGCAGCTCTCCAATGTTTTTGAGGAGCTTTTCTAGCCACACCTTCATACGACCCAATGCTTGTAGTAATAAAATTTTATTTTTTATAGGTTTATTAAGAAATGCTTATTTTGAATATCATGTTGTGAAATGAAAAATACCTAAAACACCAATATGTTTTGTATTTTTGTTGTTATAGTTTACATGTTTTAGTTTACTGACTTAAATGTAAATATTGTGGAGTTATTGTACAATTGTTGTAATATTACCTCGAAATGTAGTGCATTGAACATAACGTTTTAAGTGGAATAGTTGGAAAGAGAAATTTAAACTATGAATAAAATTGAATAAACGTTGCATTTAGATTCTAAACTTAAAATAACAATTGTAGTCACTAACACAAGTTTTTAAATCATGTGGGCCGACAGTGTACTACTCAGTGATTCCTGTACCACTTATAGTGAATTGGAGGAATTCCAACTCAACTTAGAAACAAAATACATTTGAGTTCCCACTCACCATGTATACAGCCCCATTCCCACTGAAAGCATTGAAAAAATGGAAATAGGAACAGAATGCTTTTGCAAATCATAGAAAACCTCATTTTGTACATTACAAAGTAACTATGTTAAAAAAAATTTAACAAAAATGTTTTTTTAAATGTATTTTCTCAATTTCAATGTAATTCCAGCAACACATTTAAAGAACTTGTCACGGGGGCCTTGCGATGGACTGGGGATCTGCCCAGGGTGTATGTTTTTTATTTGAGTTTAAACTTGAATTTCTGGATAAAATGATTTCCACCTCTAATGATCCTCTTAATACAGTTCTCCCCGAGGGCTGAAATTAAATACTGATTTACAACCCTGTCCTTTACTTTATTTTACTTTACTTGGCAGATGCTTTTATCCAAAGCGACTTACGAGAAGAAGACACCAGCAGTTAACATTTGGCTTCCATATATTTACTACAACAAAGAGTCCTGATAAGGCCTAACTCCTCGAGACAAAGAACATGCTTAGGAATTGTTTTTGTGGTATGTGAATGTGTGTGTGGTGGACCCACTTGAAGTACTTTTTTTAGTATTTAAATGTTTTTTAAAGGTGGTGGTACTGTCTGCCAGTCGAATGGTGCAGGGCAAGTTGTTCCACCAGCAGGGACCGAACAGGAGAAAAGACTCGACTGTGATCAGAGACCTTGTGAAGATGGGACAAGAGTAAGAGTGGCGTGCATCGAGCTCAGGTAAAACTGATGCCGGACAATGACAATAACAAACACTAGTGAATGAATGGCGAAACCTCAAACACCAATACAAGCACGCTTACTCTCTGTACAAGCTGATCCAATAACAGGGTCAAAGTTGAATCACTCACCTCCACAGAGAACCACACAAAAATGTTTACCGCTGTTGTCCCTTGCGTACAGCGATTTTTCCAGGTCTTCCGAATCTTTTAATGATATTTAATGTGAAGCAACACGGAACTTTGACTAACTGACCAACAACTGATCTGTTGCCCTTTTTTGTCATGGCATTGCTACCACATGGATGGAATCCATAAGCCCACCTACCTACCAAAGAAGAAATGTGCCTTTTAGCAGCTTATGCCTTTTTATTCAATTCCCTTTTAAGTAAGAGAAACTGACCTCAACGTCAATGCAAACTTGCAGAAAATCAGAAGGAGCCTCAAGTGTTTCGTCTCTCACCCTTTCCTCATATTCTCCTCTGTGATTTTTCTCTTGGACTATAACCTTCCACCAGTTCTTCTTCTCCTTGCCTTTCTCCACCCTCCTGAATGTTTAGCAAAGTGAGAAGTCTACAAATCAATATCTGGCCAGTGCCCTTGCCCTGTAAAACAGTCTTTTCATTACTGGACACTGATATTAACTGATATATGGACTGACAGACCAGCCCTATAGGGTCAGTGTTTCTTTGTGCGAGTGTGTGTGTGTGTGTGTGTGTAGACGTGCAGGCATCTTACATCTCGACACATTCACAAAGGCGAGAGCAGCTGCTGCCTCTGTGACGTGCAAGGAGGATAGAAATGGTCACAGACTGCCAAGTGCTGAGGAACAGTGAGAAACTACTTGAATTCCCAACTGATGTCTGTCTGATATTTGTACTTGATGATGTACTGTTAGTTAGCCAGCTACACCTTTGTTAACCCTCTAAAAAGGAATTGTTTGGTGGTTTTAGCTGTCAAAGTGTTATAGAATCTGCTGTGTCCCCCTGAGGACCACTACTTTTTGTACTGTATCTGGTAGTTTATTTGGTGACTGTATGCTAACAGACAACAACCAAAAAATGAAATGCTACGTTTTTACTGAATAAGGCATGCAGAATGTACACGTATACAATTCAAGAATTCAAGTACACAATAAAATAACAGGTTA
>JAUMHF010000019.1:1715888-1752570 GCA_032359275.1 Microctenopoma steveboyesi | reverse complement strand
GGAATTCCATGCTATACACTTCAATGATGCCTGACGTTTAAACCTGGTATATTAGTCAAAGAGTCTTTCCTCATATTCCATCTACTCAGTGTTACCTGTTCTAATACATCTCTAAACACCCAGGAAAACAGCATTAAAGTGATTGTGCATGCACCAGTGAGCCTCTTCTCCCTTCACTTATATCTTTGTAGTGAGACAACACATTGAATGGAACTATTATAGGAAATAGAAACAACACTCCAAGGTGACAACAAATCATTTGAATGAAAATTGCTCCCCTAACACAAAAGTTTTCTGGCCAACTACTCATTTATTTGTAAATGTACTCAATTATGGTATGGTGTTTTACCATAGCCCTGCATTCTCATTTTTACAATAGGATGGGATGTGACTTTCAGGGTAATTGCCAAGGACGCCTTTTCAAGGGCTACTTTCTAATACTGCAAATATTTATAGCAAATGCATAATACACCTGTGTAACAAACCACAGTGTAATAACATACTGTTCAGCTAACTAAAAACAGATCAAATACTGAAAATAGTTCGACTTGCATAAATATTTCTCTGATTTTACCCTTTTTTGGGTAAGAGTCCACTCTTGACTGGCTGCCCGTCTATCAAAGGGCCACACAGAGACATACAACCAGTAATGCCCACAATACCATCCTTTGTAATTTAGAGTCACAGTTTAACTGCACGGCTTTGGACACACGCAAACTCAACTAAATCACAATCACCAAACCTACCAAAGAAGGTTTCATGCTCTGGAGGACTGTGCCTGTCTGTACGAATCTTTACTTAGAATTAAATGGACTGAAGTGGTGGATAGATCAACAAACACATGCAGTTTAAAAACAAGACCGTAGTCCTAAATGACATATAAAAAGATGTCACATAATACGACATTTAGGCTCAAATCTGGCTCAGTCAGGTCTGAAGTAAACGTATCAGTATGAAAAAAAAAGGAAGGAAACCAGCCGTAAGGAGAAAATTTCAAGCCAAATGAGCATTGAATAAATGGGATGACAGGAAGCATCACATGATCTCTCTCAGAGATCTGAGCAGACTATGGCAGTGTTCCAGCTAATAAGCACTGCAGGATGGTCCTCGATTCTGTCCTGTCCCTGTGAATATGCGACATCTCACCATCAGACACTTTGCTAAGCAGACGGAGCAGACAGAAGCAGGTGAGACAGAGAAGGAGCCCAATATATTTTCATATAAATGATTCAGTTTTTCGAGGATATAATGTCAAAATTAAATCCTTTTTTTTGACACATTTGCCTTCAAGTTTCTTAAGAAATAAAAATGGGTTTTCTAGCAGGAGAATATGCTTAGTAGCTCACTAGAAAGTCCTTCTGCCCCCTCTTCATGTAGCTAAATGTTAATAAAGGCAACAGAGTTCCAGTTTAAAAACTCAATCCATGCTGCACATTCATTTCATCCTATAGCATTTTATGTCAAATTGAGTTTTACAAATATAACAGTAAAAACGACTTTTTTCACAAATTGCATTTTGAGAATTGCTTGCATTGATCTTTCTTCTATTCACAAAACTTTCAAACATCACTGTAACACCAATTTAATGACTGGTAGTACCTCAGGGTTTCTCCTCAGTGAGGAGTGAGCGAACAGAAGCTGTTTTAATGAACCACATATGCACAGTCAGTAGTGTGGCCGACGAGTGGTGTAGATCTCCACCTGGATGTTGTGTAGATCTAATCTGCAGCCAATGTTGGTTCAGCCAATTATTCGAACTGTATGTCTAATAGGTGTGTTCAATAAGGCCATGGAAGACTATGACTGTTTGTGTTTTAACCACTTAGAAATGTTGTGTCCGTAGCTATTTGTGACTTTGGTGGCGATCGGAGCACATCATTGCTATTTTACTAAGAGTGCAAATAGTTCACTGGCCTCTGTTAAACTGGGCAGTTTGGTGAATGTTAGTCAGTACTACACACAGTATAGGAACCATTTCGATCCTAACCCTGAGATGGTGTACTCAAATCTGGAATTTCTTAACCCTAACCTAGTGCTACGAGGCCTAAACACTAAATACCACTGCAGTCAGACAAACTGGATCATGTACTGCAAGATAGTTTGCTGCAAAAGAAATACATTATTCAGCTTCAATGTATTTGCAACTTAATCTTCAGTTAAATAACAACACAATTGCATTATGTCGATAGAAAACATAGTCCAGTTGCAGCTATGTTTCCTAGAAAATGCATGTGCAGTCACAAAGTACTTGTGAGGAAACTAAACTTTTACCAAACAGAGTTGCCTCATCCACATCTGGATATTTTTCCACAGCCATACAAGCCAAAGCTCAAGCTTGAAAAAGAAGTGAAGACTTTGAGGCTGAAAACCTCCTCTATCCATCAATGGCACCAAGCAGCGAGTTCACATTATCATGAGCAGCTTTGGCAGGATGAGGCAGCGTTCAGACCTACATTAGCCATCTCATTCATTTAAAAGAGGACATTCTGTTGATGCAATGCAGGTGCAACTAAGAGGACCGTGGTTAAAAAAGAAGATGAATGATGATTACAGCTGTGACAACTTAAAGCCAAATCTTTCCTCATGCTGTAATTTCATAAAACACTATGAGTGCTGTGGTGCTTGATAAGCCACTGAGCATTTTTCACTCTAATGAGATGAACGAGACGCTGAATGTTGCTTGAGAAAAGTATGTTGCTTTTTAATCCAACTTTATTTCTAGACATGTTTATGAAAGTCAGGTATCAGAAATATATTGCAGAACAGATGCTCAGGTATTGTATTAAAACGGATTCAGAGCCTCAGTCATTTTATATCAGCATGACAGATGTAGTGTTTCTCTACATCAAAGTCAGATGCTATAATCTTCATCGCTTCATCCAGGTACACTTTGATTGAATTTGCTCTTACTATTAGTACTTGTGTGTGTGCGCGCGCGCATGTTAATGTGACAACTTTGACATGCTAACAAGCTTATTACACACATGGCACTTCACACAGTCAAATGAGACTCTCTCTAAAAAAAGCTGGTGGAAGCCAACTGGTGTCTCTCCGCGGGCCTGCAACATTGTTGGTTTAATAGACTCTGATTGTGTTTTGATATTCCTGAACTGCTGAAGTGGTGAATCCAGGGAATAACTAATCCTTCTCTAATGATGATGGTGTTTTAATGAAAGCTTAATGACACTCTTAACACCCTGGTGTACTTACTGTCAGCGTCTGCCAAAAACAGAGGAAGATGAAGACAGAAAGACGACAAGAGACTATATATTACATCAGGGTGAAGCACGCTGGAGTCCCCTGTCACGCCTCCCTAATCCCACACACACTATTTTGTTACTTCCCATGCAGTCTGACTTTTAGCATGTGTTCCAAAGACACTAACACTACATGGATTAGAGCAATTTGGAGTTTTGCCAAAATGTATGTGTCAAACATAATTAGAGTCCCAGCATTTTTGGCTAATGATCTCTTGAAGGGTAAGTTCACAATTTTTTTAACCCAGAGTTTATGACTATAATATAACATTATTTGTGGTTGGGTTAGAGAAACATAAATTCTAAATACACAGTACACTCTGGAATAGGTTTATGCTCTAGTAGCAAGAAAAGTCTGAAACGATGTTGTCCGTCTGTCTTGACCCATTCGAAGGTACAGGTAAAGGTTTCTCTGTAAATCTATCAAGTCAGTAGCGTTAGGGTTAGAGCTTTCTGTCCAGCTATGACACAATGGCAACATTTATTTTACTGCAAATTCAGCTAATCCCTTTATATTCTATCAACCTTGCAACTCTCCAGTTCCATGTCCAAGGCGGGGTCTCATTTAGGTTGCTGGCACAACCTCTCCAGTTCCATGTCCAAGGTGGGGTCTCGTTTAGGTTGCCGGCGCCACTTCTCCAGTTCCATGTCCAAGGTGGGGTCTTCTTTAGGTTGATGGCGCAACCTCTCCAGTTCCTGGTGCAAGGCGGGACCACGTTGATGCCATCAACCCCTGTTCCTGCTGACATGCAATGAGCATGTCAACACACCTTGAGGTACTTTGCCATCGCCGCCGGCCTTTTGCTCGTCCTCGCAACACTCTCCAGGGTCCACGGCTACCGCCCTTGGGCTGAGAGCGCGAAGGTCTCCATTCGCTCCAGGTTTTGCCTGCCACAGCTAGACTTACTTTCTGTGTTATTGTCCAATAGAAATAACAATCTCTAATTAAACTATTATCAATTTAATTGATGAGGTGATTGCACAGATTACAGGCTACAAGTGAAAGGTTCTTATTTGGGATGAATTTTCTCTTAGTAGTTCAACTGTTCAACTGCATCCCTGTTTTTACATATTACATGTAGTAAGTTCCCCTTACAGAAATAAATATTTCTCTATATTTAGTCAGTATGGGGATTAGGGGATTGCCAAACGAAGGGTAACATTATGTCTTAATGACTCTCACACAACGACATTCTGATTGTACTGTGAGAACCAACCATCTGTATATGTATATGAATATACTAAAGGTGAAGCAGAGCCAGCATACCGGAGGTAACCCTTCCCTTTACAGGAGGAAAGATAACAAGCTAGAATTCAAGTGAGACGTCACAGATTCAACTAGCGTGTGTTATTCAGACATCAGATGTTAATAAAGAGGTTGGGGCCGAGAATAACTTGCTCTCACCAGGAAATGAAGCCAATGCATTAACACACCCGAGGTTACACACGACCGCACACACAGGCACACGATGCGCACACTCATACATGTGACACACGGTCCTTGCCACTCACTCTACTTCCATTTGACAGCATGTGTGAATGTAGCAAGCTCTGGCAGCCTTCTGCAGCGTGTGCAACCTCAGGAGAAGAGCACGGTTGAAGGGGAATTAGACTGACACATTTCCCATGGTTACACGGGAACATGTGGGTATTCTGCATTATAAATGAACTGCTAAACAAAGTCTGTGTAAACCTACGGTGCACGTATGTATCGACACTGTGTAGACTCTGTATTGTTAATGGTTGAGCATGACGGCATCAGACTGAACCTGACTGCTCCATTTCTCTACAAGTAGATCAAAAACAGGAGAAAGGAAGTTTCACCTTATGGGACACACGCACGCCTTCATATGCCTATCACACGCAATATTTACACGAACACGAGCTGCAAGCTTGATGCAATGCATCCTGACACTCATCAATCATGCCGACCCCTCTCCACCTGTAACATCGGTAGGTGGTGGTAACATATATTATGGCTAAACTTTCAGCTGTCCATAAAAATGTAGTAGCCAGTGGTGTGATGCTTTTTCACAAGAGGGCACCACTGCATTGCAATCATAGCGCGGGACGTTAAGCCCGGCAGTGCAGCGGCTACTCTGTGGACAACCCTGGCGTGTAGGCAGGCTCATGGTTAGAGTTTGACCCACTGCAGTTGCTGTGTCAACCTGAGGGGAAGACAGTCTCTGCTTGCAGCTTCAGCTCTTCTAAAGCTGCTTATGGAGAGAGAGAGAGAGAGAGAGAGAGGTGAGAAGAGTAAAGAGATAAAAACACATAATGACATTGACAGACAAGGGATACCGTACTGTATGAGTCAGAGAGGGATAAACACACACTGCATGAGACTGCTTCTCCTCCCCTGGCTAGGGTATGAGGTTACAATACTGTGTGTGTTACTTTAAGTGTCCGACACATGAACACATCAGGATGACTGATGTGTTCATGTGCATTTCAGCCTGTAGTCACCGGTAAGCCAGCCTAGATGCTGGACCATCTTTCTGCCTTGCTGAGGACCTGGGCTCTACTTTTTCATGGTCTCTACAGAAGGCTGAGAGACGGGCTGCACTGGAAATATCCCCACTGATACTTCTGTTCATATGGCTCCTTATCTACCAGCATCAGACACAAACTAGAGTGGTTGTTACTTTGCTAGAAGCAGCATCTAAGAGGAAGCCTACTTTCTACCACCCTCTGCTTCATGCAGTCTATTATCAGTTTGGAGCACATATCTGAAACCTGTATACCAACAACGACCATTAATGAAGCGGACACTTATATTCTCAGTGAATACAATAGACTGTAAATTATTATTATTGTGAGGCACCTTGGTTGGCAAGTGACCTGGAGCAGCATGAATGAGAGAAGAGTGGAGGAGAATGAACTTTGCCAGCTGTCACCCTGTCAGTAATCCTCTTTTTCACTACTGCACATCTAAACAGAAACCAATTTGTGTGCCAAGGGTAGGGCAGACTGCACGGTTGTGGTTGCAACAAACTCCCTTTAGATAAAACACACACACTAAAACACACATTTGTTTTAGGCCAGACCAGGCCTAAGAATGTCAGTCTCATCCCATATGAGCTGCAGGGAGCAAGAGCCAGAAAGCATGGAGGCAGAGAGAGAGAAACAGGAATGAACTACCACTTAATTGGCCAGAAAAGGCAACTGCAGCGAAGATGGAGGGTTTGGTTACTAATTCTGCCTCAATGCTTATTGCCATTCAATCTAGCTTAATTTGTGGAGAGAGAGAAGACTAAACCCCATGAAGTAAAAACAGACTTGTTACAGACTGCTGAACAGGAAAAGAAGAACAATGTCTCTAGAGAGAAATTCTGACAATCCAAGTGTGAAATCCCATCCGTGTTAATGTATTCATGCTATTTCTGCTTGTCCCATAGCTTTTCTTTATTCATTCCTGCAGTAAGAATGGATGAAGATTGTCTTTATCAGTGTTTTATATATTATTCTCCAATACAAATAACAATAACAATACAAAGCCAAGACTCACTAGCTGAAAAAAGACCAATACTTGACAGTGTAACAACCTACATTATTTTTACATGAGGTTTAACAGTGGCCTCATAGCTCGACGGGAAAAAAACATCATTGATCGGGGGGTGGGTGGCAGTATTGAATACCAGCCTCAGAACTGAATCAAGTCTTCAGTTAAAAAGATGAGTTAAATGTCTTAATTAGTAAAAGCTCACTCTACTCATTAAACTCAGTCGATGAAAAGAACTAAAACTTCCTGAGAAATGTGTTTTTTATTCTAGCGTTAAAATGACAACCTTTCCAAATTGTTATGTACATTTATTTTGTATATGAATAAAAAGGTTATTGTATATGAAGGCAACTAAGTCTCTACACTTACAGAGAGACATGCATCTAGGTTTTACTTTATTTACTTTGGTCTTTTCTTCGTAAGTGATAAATGAAATGAATGCATTTCCACTTAACTTAATAAATTAGTAGTAAATTAGTAGACGCATTGTTTGAGTGTTGAAGCTTTTGGAATATTGTTCTTTTTGAAGCTGAGTAACAACATTAATGGTGGAAACTTACTGTGTGCTTTTACTACACGTGCTCAGTGAAATCATGGTTATTCATATTCATACCGCACAGATTAATGTGCTGGTTTTGTACCGTCTCTGGAAGATCAACTAAAGATTTTCATTAAGACGATTGTGTGTACACAACATGCCGGAGTTAATAATACTTAGATGCAGACGTTTTATATTTACATTTTGCAGTGTAGCTGTGTCGCACCGTGGAATTAGCGTTTTCTCACCATCACCTTGTTATTGTTTTACATCATTCGCGGTGGGCATCATTTTAACAACCTTAATTAAAGCTACAACATGCAACTTAAGCTAGTGGTAGCATGAGACTTCAAACCCCCCCGATCCCTGCCTCCCCTGCTCTGCTCTACTCCTCTGCTGTCTGCTCCTTCTTACTTCCTAACACATGATTCACTAATGGGTAGCGCTGTGAATTGATTTCTTTCTTTAGATATGAAGACACACGTCCAGTGACATGTGACACTGTCAATTCTTTCATTATCTTCTTAACCACTGACATGGTTTGAAGCATTTTAATCTGCTAATACAAATGTTTCTATAATTTATTATTAAAATACAAACAAATACATCTAATGTTTTTAATGAGGGTCTGGCCTCTTATGCACATGGACATTCCACATCTGTATTTCATAATACAGATGGGGAATGATGAAGAAAGCTGTCCCCCAAATTTCTAGCTGTGACACTGTGTGCCCTTAAAAATGAAAAATAAAAAAGCATTTTGCCAAATGACGACTGGCTTAGATCCGTTGTCGTGGTCTAAGGTTTCAGATTATCCTTAATTTGTTCTGTCACAAAGGACTAAAACATTACGAAGTAGGTTTTTTTTTTGATCAATTTCCAAATATCCAGCAGTAGAAATAATTTTTAGTTCAGAGAATCATTAATCTTCTTTTACTCCTTTGATATTCTACCTGCTGCAGCACTTTTCTTATAGGCAAACTATCTCTCCCGGGCTTAGTGTGTGAGACACAGATGTTCAAATCTCCCACTGGAATATATTCTTCGACACATGCACACAGAAGCCTTCCTTTGGGTGCAGAAATTGTCCTGAGAATGGCATATTTATGCCAATGCAATTAGGCGAACCCGCCCTGAATAAGCCACATGCCGGTTTGTCACCTCGTTAAATTTTAAAATCAACTGGGCTGAGGTTGGGCTCCGTAAACACCATTTACACTATCCCTTCAATTATGCATGGGGCGGTGTGGTGTACGTTTTGATGAACAATTAAACCTGAAAAATGGAAACTTTGACTGTGGCGGGAAGAAGCGAGCACAGGAGATGAGAGAGAGAATGCGTTTGCTTGTTTCCTTTGGTAAATGGAGTAAACACGGTAAAGGAGTGCAGGACTTTGATCACTTGTGCTTTCTACCTTTCTCGCCTCCTTTCTTAATGTGTCTACAGTACGTCTTTCTCACTCCGTCTCTCCCGCCTGCCCGTACGCAGTGATACAGTGTGTGACAATACAAACACCTCATTCTGTCACTGTCACTGTGCTAACTGGCTCATTGGCTCGCCTTGTTATCCAACTCAAACAGTGACACCCAAAGAATCCACGGAACATTTCCATAATGTTATTGACAGAGTGCTGAGATGCAAGACTGCCTGGAAATGCACGCACACACACCTCATGTTATTTGCATGTCTATTACCTCAGTGCTCGACACGGGATGAGGAGAGCCAATTTGAAGCTCCAATGCACATCCAACATCCCCCAAACCACCCGGACCCCCACACACAACCACTATCGCATCAGAATAATGGCAAAGAAACTGGAGAGCAAAGTATTTGGGGAGACAGGAAGTAGTGTAATAAAGGCCAAGTGTGTGCTTTAGTGGGTTAAACACACACATACACACACACACACACACACACACTTAACATGCATGATGGCTCAGCCGTGAAATAGGCTGGAAGGCAAAGTTCAGCAAAGCACTTTGACAGGAATCTCAAACAGGACGTACCTGTCTGTCTTTCCAACATGATGTCAGGCAGCTCCCGCGGTGTTTAGACTGTAAAGGGAAGATAATAGGATTGTGTATGACACAGGTGGCACGTTTAGCTGCCGCGGCAGCGTGAGGGGATTATATCACAGCGAGTGTGAGAATGTAAGGATTCTGGTGGCTCAGTGAGCTGAGGATTGCACACAACGTGTACTTACAGCGTGATTACAAACCCAGATGATAGTGTGCGTCTATAGCTCAGGTGCTTCAATGTTAGCACGTCAGTCATTCACGCTGCAGAGGGTGTGCAGCTGGAAAGATCTTCATAATTTAACGAGATATTTTACCCCTAAAGGGTGTTTCATAGAAATAAACCCAATACATCAGCAAATAAATAAATAAATCAGGTCATTTAGCTAGTGGAGAAATTAAATTTGAAACATCAGAAGGAGGTTTGATAGTTCTGTGTTTTAGAGGTAGATATAGAACCTAGGGTCAGATATGTGAGCATCAGTATTCTCCACATCACTTTGACCATAGTCTTCTGAACAGAAGTGCAATACTAAATCTTCCTATCATGCAATTAATAGCTCCATCATAATAAAACAGTGTAAAATATTACTTTATAGGTAATTTGCAGCTGCAGTGAACATAACGGTGCAGCCACCACCTACAGTATTTATACTCTCACAGCCTGACAGGAGACGGTTGGGGAAGAGTCACAACATACCAGGGAGCTTCCCACAAGAAAGTACTGAAATAACCAAAGCAGTCATCTGCTGCTGTTATTTTTCAGCACATGACAAGTGCTAATGATCAATTAGGAAAGCACAACATTTCTTTTGAACCCGGGCCATGTTCATTTAGTGCCTAATCTTTGTTGTGCACAGTTTTCTGTCCAGTGTTATTGACTGTTTGTGGATGAAGATAGAAGATAGAACACTAGTTGCCATTTTGGTGACATTGTATGAGAAAGGGGTTCAATCTTGAGACGCACATGCCTCCGTATGTGGGGCTGTTGCCTTCATCGTAGGTTGGTACTGTAGGAAATTTCACATGCAGCACTTTTGTAACAAGAAAGAAAATGATCTTTTAGAATTCATTTTAAAGTATTTAAACTACAGACTGGTTTGATTTAAACACTCCTACGAGGTCAGTCAATAAAGCCTTAGCTGGGCTCAACACAGCTGCTCACAGTCTGGCCTTTTCTTTTTTTTATCTCTTTCAGTATGTAGGACTTTGAGTTCACTGTACTGGTCAGGGGAATATCGTAACCATTCTGGCTTTGACGGTTACATATCTCAGCCATGACCATTGTGAATGTGTCATAGTTTGGCATCCATGTTACAGACCTAATCCATTCCTATCTGCAAGTAGGCATTAATAAGTCATAAGAAGAAGCTTTCAGAAGCTTTAAACTCCATGCATAATGGAGCCTGTGCTGATGTGAATGCTACAGCTTCACCTCCTCGGTGCTACTAAACAGCCAATTAACTGTAATGAAGCCGGCAAAGTCCAGCTCTCAGCAGAACGAACAGAGACAGTAGTTTCTTCAGAAGAACTGTGTGAACTCGTTCGTGATGGGAACTCACCAAAAGTTTGTTTCACCTTGCGTCAAGACGGGAGGTCAGGTGCAGTGAGAGTTTTCTGTCACGCGTCTTGATTAAATTGTCTTCAAATGGAAGCAATTTGTTGCAAAGTTTGACTTGATGAGACACTATCATCCCAGTCACCAGAGGCTCCCGCTTCACAGGTAGAAGCGCTTGGAAAACAGTGTAACAATGACAGAAGAGGAAAGCAGGGAAGACTTTTAAATAGCTCACAGCAGAGCGCTACTCCTGTGGAATAAGACTCTGGAGGTGAAGTTCACACCGGATGATTTCGCTCGTCACGCCGTAATTTGTGTCAGTGCCAAAGTTCGGCTTCAGTACTGTGCCCTTTGGGTGGGACGGTGTGGCGACGGAGCCGGTAGCTGAATTCATATGACATTCATGGGAGGAGTCTGCAAATACCATCATGTTTTTCACTACAATTTTACCCAAGCTGTAAACATACGAGCACTAATTCAGCTAGATCCAATTTTCAAAGTGCTGACGTAAACTGTGTGCTATTCCCAGCACTCACTTTCCATGTGAAGCGGTGCACGTGTCACCTTAGAAGCATCTTCTATCTTATGTCTACGCCTTTTCTTTACTTCGGTGATGAGACGGGTTTTCTTCCCGCAGTTACACCATCACTTGAAGTTATGAAGCTAAACTAAAACCTCCTTGTAATGATTCATAATTATATGTTTCTCCTTCTCATTTTGGAGACGCGCGTATCGATCCTGCTCCTGTATCCTGCCAGAGTTATAACAGAAAGTCAAAGTAGCTAATCCACAGCCTGTGAGAGTGAGACGCTGTCTGAAAGCTGAGATGCCAAAGGGAGAACTGTGAGAACTAAAGAGCTGACGGTGATATACACACTGCACCCTGATGGAAGTCAGCTCTGGGCCAATTGAACCGCAACTCTGACTCCTACACATATCAGAGCTTGTTGGCAAGCAGACAGTTCCTCACGGGACACTGCTGTGAAGCTAATTGTAAAAATCTGTTTTTCTACAGATTTCTTCACCAAGGTGAAAGCAGGGCAGCCAGTTGTGACCCTGACGGAATACTGTAACATATCACGTTGAATAGCAGCATCTAGATCGGGAGCACTTCTTATCATCATTGATGATCAATGTATTAATAAACCCCCTGAATATGTTGGTAGCATCTTGTTCACAACGTCCCAAACCCGATGACTCCACAGACGTCACAAGTCTGCTTCTACAGCCAGTTTGACTTGATGAAGAAGTGAAACATCTTCAAAATCTGGGCCGAATATGACCTGGATGACACCGTAGAGCTGATGTTTATGCCCCGAGTAACTAAGATCTGATTTTTTTCACTGACTTGAACAAATGTTTTTCCATCACTGGAGCAATTAATAGCCTTTCTGGTCTAATCACACATTATGTCATTCTGCTGAGGGCCAACCGTTGCTCCTTTCCTCTATTTCCATGGCTATGATTTTTCATTTAAAGGGGAAAATAGATGTCTTGTAGCAACCTTGTATTTAAATCAAAATGCTAATGACTACATTTTCAATTCATTGGTTTCTTTTAAATGTAGAGATTTCTAAATAACCCAGGGGACCCGGCGAAAAAGATGCACTTGTCAGCCTGTTCAGAATTAACATGGTCAGATTTTCAGAGAGGACTGAGAAAGGCTTCCACAATTATAGACACAAGCAGTGGTGTATGATATGAAAGAGAACACGTGCAGAGAGCAATCACAAGCTGCTGACCAGCAGTTCCCATTTGTTAAACGCAGCCAGAGGATACTAAAAAAAATGGTGAAAGCCTGATCACACACATGGCAGCTCAAAGGACAGAGGAAATTGCCTCATACCAGGGGCAACAACTTGGCAAAAGACACGAGGTCTCTCGGAAGAAAAAGGTGCCAGAAACAATTATTTTTCTCCTTTTCTCTCAGAGGGAGAACATTGTGTCTATTTGCCTCCTTTGTTCTGCCCTCTCACGAGTTTAGAATGTAGCATATCTTTAAGGCAGACTGCCCCAAACTTCTAATTAACAGAAACACGACTAAAATCAGCAGATGCACTAATAATGATGCACCCGAAGGTCCTCACTAAAACTCTCAGCTTATGTATATGAAGAGAGTAAAATGTTTTCAAATCATAATCTAATTATATTGAACCTATTGATGATGACTGAATGATTTCCCCTCATTTCATAAATCCAGCATTCAACCAGACACTCATGTGATCCAACTCTGGGGTGTCCGTGCTCAAAAGCCTAACAACTTGGATGACCTAGGAAGATTTTCTTTCTCTCAGCGCATGCAGAGAAAGTCAAGTAGTAAATTGATATCATCCAACTTCTGATTGACTGAACATAGCTATGTTTCAGGGTTATCAGCACTGGGAGCTGGAAAAAGCGAAGGCCAGAGGGGATGAGGACTGTTTAGTAGAAACACTTTGGGTTGTGGTCATTGTTACAGAAAGGTTAAGGGCTCTGACTGCTTATAATTTGGTTTTATATGTATGTTTTTATCAAAGGTATCAGAGGTACAACATCATATACTGAGTATATGTTCCGTGCGAAGTGTGTTAAAAAGATCCTATGTAGAGAAGTACAAAGTTTGCACAAACACTGATAAAAAATAAACTAATTCATGTGCCAAATAACACATTCACAGAGAGAACGATTTCTCTGAAAATCGGATTTATGGAGATTTCCTGTGAAAAAGCATTTCAAATATTTACTGCAGTGACCTCATTGTGCAGCTACGATAAACAGCAAATCACTTGCTGCTGTTGAGCAGGTGTTTAATCCATCGCAATAAGTCGTCGTGTATTATTGATGAAGTGTCTTAAGTACTTGTACTTGAGTAAATGTAGTTAGTTATTTATGACATTTCGTTTTTATAATATTAGCAGGAATATGTTTCCCTTATTACACGTTTCTCTAAAAAGCATACTTCCCTTGCTCATAAAAAATTTTGTCCAAGACTCTATTTCTTCTTGTTCAAAGGCGTGCTGCTCAAAATAAGGTGATCCCTAATAAAACGCTAAATATTATATATATTCCATTATTATAAATATTTCATAAACCAAATAAAAGAAAACAAAGTTCTAGTCACTAATGTTTTCTCAGCCAGTCACTTTTAATGTTCCTCCAATGAACAGACTGTTCACTGAGTCCTGGTTTAGCTTTATAGGACAAGTTGTGGAACTGGTTCTAAAAATATTTAATTTAAAAAAAATTAATGCAGCATATCAGATGAGATAAATGCTGAGGCAACTCCAGTTAGTCTTATTTTTGGCAGCTTGCCTTTATTTTAGTTTTTGTCTAGTCTTTCTGTGAAGCTGTCATTTTAGTTTTTATTAGTCTTAGTCATGTCCGTACTCTTTTAGTCTTGTCTAGTTTCAGTCGACTAAAAGTTTTAGTCTAAGAAATGTGTATTTGAATGTCTTTTTATGAGTAATGCAGTTCTATTTAACCCAGTCAATATAGTATAAGTAGTAGTCGTAGTAATAAAGAAGTAGTAGTACTAGTATAAGTAACTAGTAGTAGAGACTAAACCAACATTTTCATTTAGTCAAGTCAAACAGGGTCATCTAAGACCATCTGATCAGACAGGATATTTTGTACAGATTGCCAAGTTTCCATTCTTATGGATTAGGATTTTCTTCCAAACGTCTGAAGCTAACAGGCGAGTGACTGTTGCTCGTACTAAAATGTTAACTACAGCCTTGTGATGAGCTTTACGTAAATAACGTTACATCAATGTCTTTACTTGAGATGTCTGTAAAGACCTGTCGTGATTTTTCCTGTAATTTTGTGGCGGCATTTCTTCCCATCAATTTAGTTTTCTTTTCCATCATCAACAATATTACTTAATATATTGACCAGCATTTGCGTCTCGTCACATGATAAAGATTCGTTGATGACGATATTTCTTTATGATCTTTGTTGACGAAAGCAACACTACCTAAGTTTTGGACAGTGACCGCCTGAAGTAGATATAGAAAGAAAACACTGTACACAGTCCTAATCTATTATTAAATTATTATTTCAACTTTTCACCTAATGATGCTGATCACAGGAGTATATGTGTCTAGTCCAGATTTGTGTGAGAATAAAAACCTGTGGAGTTTCCATGGCTACATGAGATATACAGTTCCCTCCGAAAGCTAAAGCCATGCACATTGCATGTTTGTCTTTAAGATCAAACGACAGATCAATTTGATGCTATGTACATAAGATGCTGTAACCGGTACACACCGACCAACTGAACTCAGATTCACAGCAAACAAAGAAAATATAGTCTTTCTATAGAAGTCTGTGTGCAGGTTGACATTCAGAAAAGTAGCCGATTTCTTCACTTTCTCCCAACACACTTGCGTTTAAGTATCTTTGTTGCTCTGTGTACCTTCCACTTTTTGTGGAATGTGAAATGTACTTATTGTTAAAATAGGATGAACTGTATTTTTGTGAAAAGAAAACCAAGCTGCAAATAGTGGGCTTAGACATTTTTGAATTATTTGACAAAGACAAAGAAGTGAACAGAAAACAACAACAAACAAGACCTAATGAGCAGGCATGGGGGGTTTCCATACCACAAGATAGGCAGGGATGAACAACATAGGTCTGCAACTAAAGGATTTATCGACTGGAATAAATCTCTACCAATGTGATGGAAAGGCCAAAGTGTGGGAGTAGTAAGGATCTGCTCACCATTCAAAACATACAAGCTCATCTGAGAACCGTGGCGAGGGTGGGGTCATGGTTTCGGCTCCATGTTTTCATTCTGGAACAGGTTCTCCATAGTCTTTATTTCATCAGTGGAAAAGAGACTGGCAAAGTCAATCACCAGATCTTAACCCAACTGAATATGCTAGAGAGGGAATTAAATTAAGGGAAATGGTAACATACAGTATGTACAAAAAACATTTGTTAGCTGAATATCTATGACAATTCTCAGTCATCCAGGTCATGCTTATCTTAAAAAAAGACCATTCTAGAGGGCTTGTTGCTATTTGTTGGCTGGTAATGTTGACGAGTTACAGGCTTGATGCAGTTAGTGCAAACGAGGTATTAAATCAAGTTATTAGTGATCTGCTAGAAAAGGTAGTTATTACCTTATGAAGGTTTACCCTAACCCTAACCCCTAACCCTACCTCAAACTCAAATGTCTTTGGCATGCAGCAAAAATAAGGTAGCCTTGACATTCCAAGGCTCTAATCCAAGCTCTTCCCGTACCTGAATCATGAATCCATACCCCCAACACTGGGCACCCTACAAAGGAACATTATTTCCTGACTTGTATATGTAATCTTTAGGCGAGTAGGCAAAGCACATGGCCGTACAGTAGATCAGAGGTGGACTGTAGATTGACAGGTAAATGGTTATGTTTGTCATCATCACAACAGTTCGGAACAACGTCTGCACTACTGCTGAAACTGCACCAGTCTTTTTCTCCTTGGAATCTTCTAAAATGGAGGTAATGGTAAAATATGTACGGCACAAGGAGCATTTGTTAGCTGAATATCTATGAAAATCCTTCAGGTCATGGTTGTCTTAAAAAAAAGACTCAATCACCAGCTCTCTCTCCCGTGTGGGGCGATCTGTAGTCGGATATTGTCTATTTTGTTGCCCAGAGACCTGGCATTTGTAAGAACCTGTCGATGTGGGTTAGCATGTAGCCTAGCACGCCAGCCGCTCCTCCTGCCCCTTGATCTTTTGCCTGGCATTGCAGGCATACCTGAGCTTTGTAGGAACATTGTTATATCAGTGGTGAAACAGATGACGCACTACTACTACCATTGACCTGTTGAACTATAACAATAAGAGTGAATGTATTCCTGCAGGTGTTGTTCTATTCATAGCTCGTTAAGCAAGTTAAACACTGCTATCCACCACGCACTGGCGCCATAGACACAGTATATATGAGATTCTGCTTGCTGCTAAAACAATTCTATGTAATGACATTTCTAGGAGACAGCACACAACTGCACCCTGTGAAGCAGCTGCCTCTCCCTCCCCTCAAATTGCAAACGGGGCTGGATGGTATATTTTTCTTTGACGTGTGAAGCAAAGGCATAAAACCACGATAAAGAGTTTCCCTCTGCTTCAGGGCTACTTGATGCAATTGTTACACAATCACAATGCAACATGATATGATGTAGCATCCTATCAGCCACAGCGCTGTAGTGGGCTGTGTTTTGAAAGCGTCTGGAACACCTGCACACACAGACACCACACATGACATACTACACAAAATAATTGGAAAATATATATGTATGGGAAGGCAGAGACTTTGATTTGCTGGGGCTGTCTCCGCAGGCAGCGTATGACAACACAGCGGTGAGACGACGCTACAAGGAAGAGTCAAATTAACAAGCTGTGGAAGGAGGAGGAGAGGGTGGAGAGAAGAAGACAACAAAGTCCAAACAGTAAACTGAGAGGTGGGGAAAGTCTAGGGAACATTATACAGCTCTCTGGCAAACAGTAGAATTACACTGACTCTAAACAGCTCTTCCACTGGCAGCCTTTCCACCGGGGAGCAGTCTTCACCGCTTCCTGTGTCTTATTTTTACTTCTGAAAAACAGAGGTGCTGGTGACAGCGCTGAGAACTGAGCGGCTTTTAAAGCTCTTAAAACAGCAAAGGTCTGAAAAGGTAAAAGCATTTCAACCCAAGCAAAACAGGTGCAACGCAGCAGTTTTTCACACAGTCTCACAGAACAGTGAGAAATGCCTCAGTTCTCACATTTCATATATATAGTACGTGCATATGAGTTGTGAGAAATGGCCTACATTCAGTAAATTGTGAGGGACTGTTTTGTGTGTGTGAAGTACAAGCCCACCCCAGGTGACGATGAACGTCTCAGTGTGGTGAATTGTCTTCTCGTCTTCTGCATTGCCACAAGATGAGATGCTCAGTTCAACACACACCAGGCATGCCTGACTGGTAACCCAATATTTAGCGTCACATTCTGAATAACTAATTCAATACTTGGGGGTCACTGAGGCATTTTAAATAAAAAATGATGATGCAGCTTGCTTTATTAAACTAATAGTTTTCCATCTAGCCCGGTAAAGACTCGTTTAAAGATGAAATAAGAAAGGCAGCAGACCCTTGGTGGTAATCAGCAGGGGTACTACATGTTGGTGTGATACATTTACTTATTGTGTCCATGCAAATCATCACATAAGCACATTTTGTGTAAATTTAGTTTCCACATCTAGGTAGGCAAGTATTTTGCAAGTGAAATTTTTAAGTTACAGTCTGTTGTAAGGAGAATACATTTAAAGGGCTCTAATTTTAAGCACTATTGCATGGAAATAATCACAATCACACATATTGTGTGTAGCCAAAAGTACGTTTTTATATGTGTGGGGCACAACATTTTGGTGGATACACCACGTTTAAGTTATTATCTAGTATTAATATATCATACATCCAAACATTCTGAATGTTGCCGTGAATGACTTTACTTTATGTATGTAGGAAAAATCACTGATGTCCATCCTTTCCCAAACACACATAACAGTAAATCAGTCTAAATTTGTTAAGCTTGGAAAATGAAAGTTCTGCTGCCTTAAACACGAGGTAACTGATGTCTTCTGAGTTTTGCAACTTTGTAAAAGTTAAGTTTATAGAACATGGGACAAGTTCAATAAACTCAATATATTAAATATATCTAATACGATACATAAATATCATATATCTTGAGTCGCATCATTCCAATAAGTAAAAAAATATCTTTATATGAAAAATCGCTTGAATATAGTTTAGAGGAACAATATATAAACTATTTATTTAATAGGTTTACTTAATTTTTAGAAGTTCTTTTTTTACTTAAACTCATAATTATTATGAGTTTAGTATAAGACTGAAAATTAAGAAACTCGTGTTTGTTAGTTGAAAAATGTTCTAGACTTCATACATTTAGTTCATGAGAAAAGCTCAGCTGATTTTACTAAATTTCTGTTCTAGCCTTCCCTTGCAATCCACTCATATCAGCACTGGACTAATAATGGCTGTGATCACGGTTAGCAATGTGAAATGTATACCAAACAAATATCCATAATCTGTAACACAACACAACTGAAGTATTGTGCATGTGATATGGTTCAAGCCAGATGACAGATGTTGATGATGTTGGTTACATTTTCTCCCAATCAAACACACTAACAGAAACTCTGCATCTTACGAAAGAGGTGTATGAGATAGATGTATGTAAACCTGGAAAGATGGAAATGATTATGATTTTCAATGAGCTGAAAAACTCAAATAAAAAAGGTGCTGCCACATAATGAGGATTTTTGAGTTGCACATGATTAATTATTTTCATTATTATGTGTGCATGGATATACAGTGCTCAGCATAAATGCAATGTAATGGGTTTCCTTGTTACGTAAAGCCCTTTTATAGTCACCTGTGGCTTGTTGCTAAGCCTTTATGTCATGCATTGTAATCATTTTAGCATTGTGGTTTTGAATGAATTTGTTAGGACATAAAATTTATTTTTGAGCAATATAACAAATCTTGTTTGCAATCACTGGCTCACATTTTTGTGGTAAAGTATTCCATTAAAAACTTTTTTATTTTATTACAAATATGTTGTTATTAATTATGCTGAGCACTGTATTTATGAATGAATTTAAAAGGAAAATCTACATTTAGTTTATAGAGTCTGAGGTAATTTGTGCTACAATATATTCAGTTATCCTGACATAGCTGGATGTTATAGTGCTGTTATGGGATTATGACCCTTTTTGACATTACTTGCATTTTAAACATACGTGGCAATTTATTCACCAAATTCACAAGTTGTTTACGTGTCCCTAACTTAATTATTTGTAACAGCCCTCCTTCCAAATCTGTCCTCCAGCAGCTGTTCCAGAAGCTATTTGAATACAATTAGAATTATTCATGAGCACCTACCTGGTCCACCTGGGGGTGAATGTGAACGCCACACCTCCAGCCAATCCAAACACCACCTAATGAATAATGCTAATTATCTACACCCTGGAGACTCAGTATACGATGGCATTTAGATCAATATAGGAAGTTAATCTGGTTCTGAATGTAAAGGGGGAGATGCTGCTGTTGCACAGTTGCCACTTCCAAAGTTTTCCAACAAGGCAGCAAGTATATATATATATATATATATAAGTGTATATATATATATATATATATATATATATGTGGAGACACACTATGGAGACACACTGCAGCTACTTTGCAGCATAGGAAAACCATCATCCTCACCCATCTCAAGTATAATTTCTCCAGTTTTGCACAGCATTTTAAGCATTTTAAGGTTTCACACCTACCAAACAGAACACGTGTAACGAGAGCGAGCAGTGAGTCAGATGTCTGGAAATAAATTTCACTGAACTACATGCATGAATTATTTCCTGTGAATAAATTATGTACGATTTCTGAATGCACATATATTGAATAGTTATGCCAAACATTAACTCTATTAAAAGATGCTTACTGGGTAGAACCTGCTGGTGAGAAATGTATTTTTATTTATTTTACTGGATGTCTTTTAGCAATACAAAAACAGAGATTTAACCTAGCCAGTCTGGCAGCTGAATAAAGTGTGGTTGATATGAGTAATGAGGTGTCCGTTCATATCCTCTGTTCTTCTGAGCTGTATTAGCAACAGGGACATTGCAATTGGTTAGAGACCAGACAGCCAGCATCTGTCTCTCTCTTCTACTTAAATGCACACCAGCTCACACACACATCCTCTCACACATGTCCACACAGTAGCCCAGACATCTGGTGGGGCTCTGCAGGGTCCTGCTACTGTGGTACTGGGACACTTACAAGGACTAAAGATACTTCAGTGGTAATGACACGTCCCTGTTGGCCAGACCGGGCAGTAAAACAGGAAGTGGGGACAAGACTGAAGGTCAAAGAGGTCATCCATCTTGGGAAGGTGATTTAAATACAGTAGAAAAGAGTCACAGAGATACAGCGATATAACGTCCTCTGCCTGAGGCCAAGGTATGAAGTGTAAATGAGTACAGAATCTTTTATTAGAGGTTACTTTATCAGCATAGCAATAATGACCATGTGAGTGTATGTACCATGTTTTATACATGCTATTATTACATTTCTGCTTATGTCATTCATAACCACATATACTGCACATTGTACTTATGACTCATCCTTAAGCCTACAGCACAACTAGACTCAAACAAAGATGCTGTAATAATTAGTTTGAAATATTCAAAGTCATTATTTAGGCTTGAATATTTAAATCATTGTTACAATTACAAACATTGTTTCTGTGAACTTTGGTGTTTTTTAGCCACTTATCAGAAAGAAAATGAATATATTTGTACAAAATGGAAACACTGCAACTTTGACATTGATTAAAAAAAAGTTCAAGGCATTTCATATCAAAGTAGTAAAATGACGGCATTTAAACACCTATAAAATAAATACCGTGTTAAGTTGTAAACAAAGAACCTGAAATATGTAAAACACTAAATAAATGCAGCTACTTTTTACTTTAGTAAAATGTTTTAACCAATAATAAGCAAAAATAAGTTGTCAAGTATGCAGTTGACCAATCATTCAGTTATATCTATGTATTATACTTATATTACATATCTTTACACACGTGTTGTGTAGAGCTACACATCTGTATGTCTGTGCTGGACATCATCAAAGAATATTTTAAAGTACTAATAATACTTTTTAACGACAAGGACGACTGTGTTGCCAGACTTGAATACTGAGGCAGAATCATTTCTTTTTAAACATACATTTACACAATAGGCTTCAGTTTACTCACTATTGGCAGGATTTCCTCCAGGGTTGAGAGTCACTCTGAACACTTGTTGATGTGAGGTGTAGTGACCAGAGGGAGCATCACATGGGTCAATGTAGAGCAGGATGCCACCAAAACCCAGCTCGGACAGTAGGGATAACTGGACACACACACACACACACATAAGGTACAATCATGCAGTGAGCAGGAAAAAAGAGATGTCATTCATATCCGCAAATAAATCAAACAAAATGAATTTAAATGAAGAAACCAAGGGAACTAAGTCCTGATTAAATAATAATAATAAATCTTACTGCACTGGTGTATATTAGACTTCCTGTGTATGCTGCATGTACACCACCCTCCAATGTACCAGCAGCGTAGAGTAAACTCTTTTAAAGTCAACATTTGTTTGTACTCATATACAGTATATACACAGGTTTGGGGAACGTGTCCACATACTGTGAAACTACCAGCTCTTCAGCCATCGAAGCTTTGGACAGATCAGCGTCATCATCATCATCATCATCATCATCAGAATCCAGCATGTTGAAAACACAGCCGAGTGAAGGTGCATTTAAAGATGCTGACGTGACGTCTTATCAGTGATCGCTTTCTTCGTGATGAGCACACGGCGTGCTGTGTTATGGTGCATTTAGCCAACGTGTCTAAGTGTCTGAGGGTGGGAGGAAGTGCACCGCAGCTGCCGCCGTGCAGAGCAGGTACTTTATTGTTGTCCATGAGAGATGTAGCGTCCTTGTTCTTTACGAGCGTAGATGACTATTTTATTGAATATGTGACACCAGTCACGGTCATTCTCCGCTCATTACAACTCTGTCCTTCACTGGAAAACAGGGACGCTACACATGTGCTTACACACACACACACATATTTGCATATAACCCACGCTTCTGCACACTGCACACACAAAACTGTAATGACACAGGAGTCCTAACTTTATAGAGTAATATTATGCTTTGTTTGCCCAAACACGTGGAAATAAAGTAGCTTTATTAAAACTTATTTACACTTCAAAACACATCTGCTTGTTTCGTAGTCCAATTTGATCGTAGTAACCGTTCAGTTAATTCATTTTACACTTTTCACACGTCTCATAATTGTGCTGTTTGTATGTATGTGTGTATTTCCTGTGTGCGTAGTGAACGTGAATATATCCGTGCGTGGAACTCTGGGCCTGCAGTCAACATCACGCACTCATTAGTGAGAGTACAAGGCTCATCAATCATTGTCCCCCCCTCGTATGTAAAGGGAGATCATTTCTCTCAGCTGCTGACGCACGCTGACATTACCAAGCACACATGATCAAATTTGTCACAAACTGTGGGTGAGGAGGGAAAAATGGGTCAGCGGCCTGTTGCTGGAAGGGTCCCATGTGACAGCAGTTGCAATTTGGTGTAATGGATTTTTAAAAGTCTAAGTGTGTAAATTTAAATGGAGTATGGTGACCTCTCCTCAAACATTTCCTCCCCTTGTTTTGGTAACCTCCATTCACTCCCGTTTCAGCTCATTAGCATCCCATTTTTCACCAACTTCACATTCAGAGGTAATGTTCAGAGGAAAAAAGTAGAAGTAGAGGGTTGGGGGTAAAAAGCATGTGGTGAATTCAGGCTTAAGTTAATTACACAGAACTCACAACCAAAGGTCCCTTACCAGTTTTTTATAGAGCGGCAACTGACCAAGTGATTAAACGAGTCCATGCAAAACAATAAATGGTGGATGTTAAATCGTTGTCCAAGTGGTTGGTTCTACTCCAGGCATATAAGACTTAATATCGTACAGCATCACACCTGCTTTGATATTTTTTGTCAAAGTCTTCACATAGTTTTTGCCGCGCATTGTGTGATTGCATTTACTTTTCATTTAACAGAAACTGAAGATGAATGTATCCGTAATTAACAAGTAAGTAGATGTTTATGTTTTGATTAACCGGGTTGGGATTTATATGTTCCCCGTCATCTGGCAACTGTAGGAAAACTGCTCGCAGCTGAAAGTGGCACACATCCAAGGAGTAAGTCGCCTAATCAACAAATGTTGTTTTTCATGAAGGTAAATGGATTCAGACATCTTTGTACCAAGGAGGTGCAAATACAGTAGACAGGTATGATACATTTATGGCAGAAATAATCCAAAGAATTAGGAATGCTTGACTCGAGCCAAATGCATTAGCATAAAATTCATGTGCAGCAATCTGTATTTAGTTTCTTTAAAGGGCCCTGAACTATAACAGGATGCAAGTATATTAAAATACCTTAGATCATAAAGGAAACTTATCATAGCAGATCAAATGATGTCATTTCTCAGTCTGGGTGAATCGTTTTTTATCCTGCTGCAGCCCTATAGTATCAGATAAATCTCAAATAAAGTCAGATGTGTGATTACTTTAGCAGCAGAGCATGGATCTTACCTTGTACAACAAAGGTGCCTGTCCGAGCTTAACCGCAGCTATCTGATTGGTGAGGTTCAGGCTGTCTTTGGCTCTTCGCAGGTCATCCACACTGCCGTACTGGACATCCACCACCTCTCCCTGTCGAGGAGAAACCACACAGAGGTTGAGGGGTCAGCAGTTACAAATAACTCACTACACACCGTATTTGACGTGTCTGGAGTTGTCCAGTGCACTTTGCCTTATAGACTCCACACAGGTCTGTGTCATTGGCCTGTCCATTGTTTATATTTGACCATATTTTGCATTAATTTAGGATTAAAATATCAACCGTGTCTCCCTAGGCTGTGGAAAACCAAACCAATATCTTGACTTGGGCTCAAAGACAAAGTCACATTGAGTGATTGATGAATCATTATCACCCATGGTTAAGATTGAGTAGAGCACCTACCAGCCTACCAGTAGGACAGTAGCTTTGTTATGTGTGGTAATTAGACAACATTTAGAGGTGGTAGTAAATGTGGCAGGAGCACAAGTGGCATTTGGTGATGTGAAACAAACAAAGTCAACCCTATCAAATTTAATTTTAGATTATTTATTACATGAAGGAAAGTGGATGACAAAGCTATATGTTAAATGTATCATTCGGGCATCTACAGTACAGTCAGACCTCATATTGAAAAAGACTTAGAGATTTATTGTTTGCACCAGCCACAGCAATTAGACTCCTGCAATCTGACAAAGGTTCTAGCATTTTAAAAACCATGATAGAGTTTTAATGAATTGCCAGGTAGTCTTTCAATCAATAGAACAGAATCTGATTATAGAACACGGGGATTACTTTGGTCAAGCGTGTGTCTGGCAGCTTTGTGGGTGTTTGTGTGTCGCTGTGACGGAGCGAGTGTCATCATCTCCCAAATTAAAGTGACCTAGAAGTTGTTTAGGAAAGTCAAACCCCCTGCTCTCTCTGTTTCTCCCCACCCACCACACCCGACCGACCCACTTCAATCCTCACATTCTCACTGCATCACCTGGACCTGATTCATTTTTCATGTGGCCCGGGGGCAAATGTAACACGATGCTGCAGCGGCAAGAAAGAGAGGGAAAGTGCAGGAGAGTGCCCGAATGTGCTGGTGAGCGAGAAATTGAGCGAGAAAGAGAGAGAAAGCAAAGTACATCTTTTTGCGTCAGGAGAGCCCAGGAGAGGGGAGTGAGGGAGAGATTTATCGCTCCTGCCTGCATTTGCATCATAAAAGTCCTCCATTTATCCTGCAGACCATGGAGCAGTACCCGACACAGCAAACTGAAATACAGACAAATTAGTATATGCACTGGGGTACAGCTGTCTAAATATGAACCATCTCTCTTCTTCGTGGCCTTCGGTTTATTCCCCATCATTTCATCTCAGAGCAGTAATGAAATCAACAGTGTAAGTGGCCAGTCTATGGCCGATGACGTGAGCATCGGTCGCCTGCTGAAGTCAAATAATAACTTTTTGCAGTTTTCATAGATCATAGTCAAGGATCATAGTCAAAACTCGTGCTAATTAATTGCTTTAATGTGAGTTAGCACCTTCTAAAATAACGTTCGCCGGTAAACTTGACAACACCATTTTGACAGAAACCCTGTGACTTGCTGTGTGTGATGCAGACAACTCGTGTTGTCTCTGCAGAGAGTGATGATGGCTTCACGTACGCTTCTGTTTTTTTTTTTTGCAGCAGCAGCAGCAGCAGGGAAAATTAAGCTTTGCTGCAATAATGATTCTGTCAGAACCAATCACTTTAACACTGGTAAATAAAACGGTGACTGTCACAGTGCTTCGTAAAGATAATGCACACAACTCAAAGGTCCTTTAATTGGCACAGAGTAACCCAATAAAATTCCCCTGCCTGGATGTCACCTGTTTAATTGTAATGAAGGACATCCTTTTCCTAAATACGACAATAAAATACAATATACATTAGACTCTTATACAATATATGTCATATATTTAGAAGATATTATAAATTAACTATAACATTTAACAAATGGGTTCATATTACGATGGCATGGTTCCCGAAACAAACTTATAGCATATTTTATAGAGGGTATAAAATAAAGTTGAAGATAGTTTGCGTGTACAGGTTTGCACTCAAGATGCAGCACTAATATTGTGTAGCCAGTGAGAGATAATGAGGTTGGAGGAGGCAGTTCATTTGATGCATTTCAGTCAATTACCCCCAACTTTAATCTGCAAATGCATTAATTCTTCAAGCCAATTGAATGGATGAGCACCATCTTCCTCTAGTGTCAGGTGACCACATGAATAAATGGAGTAAAGTGGTGGAGATATTCAAATCATTTGCCTGGACACGGATTCTCTGTTTAGAGCAACAGACTATGCATCTTAAAACATGCATAGTTTTTAATATTTATCCATTTTGGCTTTACGTCTTTGCGCCCAGACACATGCTAGCATAAGGCCTGCATTCAATGCACTCTGCTCCGCCCAGCCCTTCTTCTCCCTGCTCCTCTGTACTCTTCCATTGTTGGCTCTGCTCCACCACATTCTGCACAGCCCCAGTAGTTATTATCAAATGACAATAAGTAAGAAACTGCAAAACTTACTAGTGAACGGAAATAATTGAAACCCATGCTTTTGCATTTTGATTTTTTTGCATTAACTAGACAATATTGCCTAATACTGTTAATCTTCCATTTTTATTATAGCAAGTGTCTTAAAGCAGAGGAAGCCCAGCACTGTGTGTACGGGATGCTTCATATATATTTCTGATTATTAGGGAAACAATTGTAAAAGAGAGAGGGACAAATGCAAGAATATAAACTAAATAACTGTGACTTTCTCTTTCCCATCTCCTTTCCTACATCCTAAATATTGAGCATGTGGATGGGAAGTGGCAAAGAAAAGAACAGCAGGTATGTAAGAGGGAGACCAAGAGGTCATGGAGAGTTTCTACAGTCTCCCGCTCTCTCTGCTTTTTCAGACTACAGTGAAATTTAATTGTATGAGATCTGCTTTTACTGATCAAAGTTACTCAAACTCCCTGCAAATAGTTTTTGTATTTATTCTATTTTCTTGCAATATGCGGTTTTGCATTAATAAGAGGACTGTGGAGATTGCAAAAACCTATTGGTTAGGAAACAGTGCACTCTGGGGTTGATGTCCAGGGGTCCAGTATCCGCCCAGAAAGCTGAAGAGCTAGCTGTATAATGAAATTGCTTTAAAAGAGATATCAATTACTCACAGTGTTATCTGTTAATCTTCAATGTCCTGAGTGATGATCCCAGCTTTTAGTGCATATACGAACAGACATGCTGAATTACACTTATAGAGGAGAAGATTTCACTAGTTTCCAGAGCTGTGACAACATTTGCATATTAACAAGAAAAAAAGGGAACTCCATTATGCTTTAAGAGGCAGAGTTCATATTAACAGAGGCCATAATGTAAAGACAAGCACAACGATATAGCACTAAGTAATTTCAACTACCTTAATTATGGATCCTATTAGTACAGCTCGAGCCTCTTGTTGGTTTAAAACATGTCTGTAAACTCATTATTTATACTGAATAACCGTATAGTAAATGCACTGAAAATGTTTTGGTCTTTTATGGATATACTATAAGCAAATTTAGCCTTAATCAATGGAAGACATGATGTTATTATATCATACATAAAAAGCCTCAAATAATATAGGGGATGAATTAGGTTATTATATTGTTTATTCTGCTGGGATACAATTAATCATTCATTACCATTTCATTTCTGAAGTGCAGATTGCTCCAACAAGGCTCTGATAGTTTCCACAGAGGAGGCAAATCCTGCGAATGTTTACTCTTTGATTATGAATGCACCAGTGTACATATGCATAGAAATGTACCTGTATGCTTTCAGACGCATACCCACAGACAGTTAACTCGCTTGATGTATTCAGTGCGCTCTCCAGAGCACAACACGTTTGTAATAAAGGCTTTTTATAACTGGAAACGGTGGGTGTCGTGTGGGCGCATTTACACATGTAAGGCTAGGTGGTAGAGATGTGGGTAGTGTGGAAGGCTGGATGTTTTGGAAGGGGGAGAATGGGGGGACAACTTTCTTAGTATGAGCATATTAGCATTTGACTGTGGATCTGTGAGGAACAACATCTCAGCACTTTACTGCTGCTGTCTATGTATGAGCGAACGCACATGAAGCAGTTCCAGTAGCTTTCACCGTCTATCTTGTGTTTGCATAGAAAGATATTGACAGTATAGGACCTCTGGCCATTTTCACACTGGTGCTAAGTTCTCAGTAAAATCTTTCTCAACAGTCCCCTCATCTGTTGAATCGACCGTCCTGCGACGTCCTCCTCAGACAGTCAGCTCCCAGAAACCAACCCAGTGCTGTAAACATGGCAGCAGGGCAGGCACCTGGCCTCCCTCCTGTATCGTCAGGGATTGGCACAGGCACACAGAGGAGATTTCCCTCTTCTAGTCACTAGTTGTAAGTCTGTGAGTAGCTATGCTGGTGACCCCATTTGTTCTTCTGCCTCCGACAGCAGGAGGCCCAAATAGTTCATAATAAAGGGCAGCACTTCAAACGCTAAATCTTTCCTAAAAGATTAAAGTTCCTAACCTCTTAAATCTACTCTAAATCTGAGGTTTGATCGGTGGAGATGTCAGCTATTGCCCAGAGGCACCTCACCTGCGGTTGGATGTATCACTCTCTTAACTAGAATAAGGTGAAAATAGCTGGATAGTGTCAGGATGTCTTTAACCACTTGTACTCCATCACTGGTGTGAGATGCCAGCACCCCACTCCAC
Source organism: Microctenopoma steveboyesi (assembly GCA_032359275.1). Lineage (NCBI taxonomy): Eukaryota > Metazoa > Chordata > Actinopteri > Anabantiformes > Anabantidae > Microctenopoma > Microctenopoma steveboyesi. The sequence goes on along the minus strand of JAUMHF010000019.1, from coordinate 1,723,733 downwards.
CTTACCAAGCAGCAAGAGTGCCAAGGTGATGGCAGGAAACCTCTGTCTCACTCTTTCCCATTCTCCAGCTGGAATGTGAAAGGTTTAGTGATTCCCTTTGGTCCGTCCTACCACCCTTCTCATCTAGTACATTCCTAAATTCCCTTTCTTTTTCTTTGTATGCCCACCGGCTGATGGATGGTGCAGGCCCATTTGGGAGATCTTAACCTCCACAGGCTTCACGTCCAACTTTTACCTCTGGCAGCACTTATTATGGGACAAGGCACGTACAAGCAGTTTGTACTCTTTGTCCTAGTACTGAAGAAACATCATATATAAGTACTCATGTCTAAATATATACTGTACCTCCCGCTTGATCAGAATTCAGAGGGCAGCAGCCAATATCACTGTTGCCTGAGAAGGGATTGATCTGATGCTGAGTGTTGACAAAGATAACAAATACCAGAGGCCACTGGGTGCATGTGTTCTTTTTTCAGTCGCTCGGTGCAATAACTGGACACAAACAGATTAAATTCATCAACAACACAGAAGAAGAGACGTAAAAAAGGTGACGAAGGACACGAGAGGAGGTGAGGACAAGGAATTTACTCTAGCTGTGCTGAATTAGTCAGAGGCTTTTCCCTTCAGTCTGTCCCGGGAAGGCTTAGAAGAGAGCATTTATAAAGCATCAGTGAGCTTTTTGATGCTGTGGTGTTGAGTCACGTAATGAAGCCTGTGCCTTTACCCTAACTTACCTTTGACTTTGTCATTTGCATCCAGCTGGATTTGAAGTGATTTAAACTGAAGTGAGTTTTTCCTCTACATAAATAATTCATATCAAGAAAACCTGTAAGTGAGTATGATTTAGAGCCCTGGGTCAGACAACAATTTGGCTCATAGAAGAACGAAAATATATAAAATATATGTTGGGTATAGCAACAAATAGAAGAAAAACACAGGACAGAAGCCTTAAGGCAAATGTAGGATCTGTAATCCTAGGCTGAAACATGATTTAGCTTAAAAAAAGCAGCAGTTTGCAACATTGCAGTTTAAATCAAGTGCAGATTATTGTTGTTTCAAATTTCTGGGTCCGTTTTTTTTGTTTATAAACATGGTGTTTCTCTTGACATATCATCAAATTACTGCGTGTTGTAAACGGAATAAAAGCAGTATCTGAATCAAAAAGAAGAGGTCAACTATTTAGAGAATGTGTTTTCTTGCCCATTGCTTTTTCCTTTTAAAATTTCCATATCCTGCTTCAGCTATATTTGGAAATTAATTTACTTATTATAAAGTTGATTATAGTCTAATAAAGACATTATAGAAAGAAGAAGACGAATTAAAGTCACGATAACCTGATGCAGGATTTAGTAAATTTGTTGATTTCAGCACTGTGATGTGAAAGACATGCAGGTTAGGTTAATTGGTCACATTAAACTGTCGGTAGGTGTGAATGTGAGTGTGCACGGTTGTTCGTCTGTGTGTCTATGTGTTGCCCTGTGATGGACTGGCAATCCACCCGGGGTGTACCCCACCTCTCGCCCGAAGACAGCTGGGATAGGCTCCAGCTGTGACCCGACTGCGGATGAAGTGGAAGATGTATGGATGCTGATTTCAGTGAAATGTGTATATATATATATATATATATATATATATATATATATATATATAGAGAGAGAGATAGAGTGAGAGAGAGTATATATATATATATATATAAAATTGATGACCGCAGCAGGCAAGTAACATTTAGTTAGCCCATAATGAAGCAGGTTAAATAACTAGGTGTATTCTTATACAGGCATTATTTTATAAACAGAAAAATAATTTGCAATACTGTATTTAATTAACTCTAACCAACTTATTAATGTGCCTTTAACATGTTTTACCACATCCTCCCAGCTGTGACCAAATGGTCCTGAGGCTCATAAGAAGACTGGCTTGCTTGTCCTGATGGACGACCCCTGGTGAATGTGTTCTGTGGATGTAACCATCCACCATGTAACCATGGATAAATAACCATGGGTTTTATGTAAAATGCTAAAAATAGAAAAAAATCTGTCAAAATTACTCCATAAAACTGAACCACAGCAAGCTGTGCTAAATTATGGGATGTGGGCTGCTGGTAAAGTGGTGGCTCTGTCTTGTTCCAAAGGCATTAAAATTAGTAGCGGTTTCTAGAAAGGTCATCAGTACATTAAAGTCAAGGTAATTAAAGCATTCAGAGTCTTGATAGTTTGAGTGGTAGCAAAGTAGGTGACAGAAAAACACAGATAACTGAATTGATTTATCTACTTTGTAGAAAAAGACTTGCATGTTGTATAACTTGTATCTTAGCTGTTGAGAAGATTTCTTTATATTCGCCACCCCTCCGCAGTTTGTTGTAATGTTTAAATGTTTTCTTGTTCACGAATTATGAGTTTAGGGGTGAGGAGTAAATCATGCAGCCAAATGTAGCAATTTGAGCAGCCAAATAAAAATACATTTGCTAAATTATTCATTTAGCATCATGGTTTATTAATAAGTGTACAAAAACTGTATTTCTTCGCTGTGTTAAAGTCATATATAATATGGACCCTCTTCAGTTTTTACATCTCACAGTATATTAAAGGGCCTGGTAGCTCAATGGGTTAAACGTCAGGCTAGAGTGTAGAAGGTTGCAGGTTCGAATCCTGTCGGACTCCTAATCCATCCCCTACCAGGTGTGTCCCTGAGCCAGACACCCAGCACTAAAAGCGTCTGCCAAGCAGTAAAATAAAGTAAAGTATATTCAAGCCACATACATGCAAAAGGTGGCAAATGAAATACAGCATACAGTATGTTTCCCTGACAAGTGGGAATAGATATGCATATAGCAGCATTTCTATGTGGCCAATGCATTGTTGTTCTTTTTGTTTTCTTGGTGTGTGTGTGTGTGTATGAGAGCATAGTTCTCACAGCACCAACAACACCATTACCTGTCTTCCAACAGCAAGACTTATTAGACCAGTATGCTTGCTCTGGGCTGCCATCCATTCATCATGAACGCCATATTTAATTGTCTGAAAGCCATGTTTAGATCCGGCAAACTGCCGCTTAATTCTCGGCAGCGTGCAGGACCAGAACTAGGAAATAATCTCGTGATGGATGAGAATGACTCTCCTTTCGGGTAGATGCAACGAGCAGACAGCCGGATGGATCGAGCAACGCAGAGAAAGGAGAACGAGGAGGGAAGGAGCGGGTGAAAAGAGGATGAAAAGTTAGTTGGTATTCAGAGACTCACTCCAACTTTTCATCTGCCCTCAGGCTGGGCAGGGGCTCAAGGGAATAACAAGTGTCTCCTTCAACTACTTTCTTTCTGTTCCTGGGATATAGAAAAGCTAAATCCTCTAAAAATAGTGTGACTGTATTTCTTTGTGCGTGTGTGTGCGCGCACTTGCTAGTGCGGGCAGACTACATGGATAATGACTTCCATTAACCTTCACACTTATGAAAGATGGCGAAAGAGATTTATGGTGCATCTGGCATGACGCAAATACCATGGTAAAGATATTTACAGCCTTTGCATTGGGTTTGCTGGCGCCTTTCTAATTGTGGAGTCTATTCTTATCCAAGTTCGACGCATTATATGTGTAAACTACCCCGTGTCTGAAAGAAATGGCCTGAGGCACCTCAACAAGAGAATCACTCCTCCTGCTCTATTTCTGAAAATGATCTCCCTCTTTAGTATAACATGGATATAATCCAGCCAATATACATTAGAGTTTTATTCTATAATGTACATTTATACTACACACTGTTCTGATTTCATAAGCTAATATGTTTTCTGATAATTAGATTTTCTTAATTAAATTTACAGTTTAACTTATGACTGAAAGAAATGCGACCATCATCGAGTTAATACATTTCATGGTAAATTCTTTCTTTTGCTCTAACCAGGGAGAAGATGCTTATTTATTTCAGGGTTCAGAAGCACGGAACCTCTTGTCTCTTCTTTTTCTCTTCCTTTAGTACACAAATCACAGAAGTGATTGCAACAACTTTTCTTACCTCTTAGACTCATTGGCTGGACTCTATTTCAGGGTGGGTAGGGTGGGTAGGGTGGCTGAACCCAACCCAAATCCTATATTTTATTGCATAGCCAAGCTCAACCTGAACCCTGTGTGTCCAGCGTATTTGTCTCCCCAACTACTAAATAAAGCAGATACTTGGGTGCTCTAGTATTATATTTATTAGTTTCACGTGTTCATATTTTGAAATAGTAGAAGAGTTTGTGTCCATTTATATAAAAGTTGGACCACACTCTTATTGCATGAACCCAGCTTGAACCCTTGTATACTAACGGGTCCTGTTGGATTGTCTGTTTAACCTAAAGTTTGACCTACCTGATCTAAACCTACCCAAACGTCCACACAATAAGCTGACCACCTGTTCTCCTAATAGTCTCAGGAGCACTGGAGAACACTGCAGCTGCCATTAGGCAAAAGACAATCTACACCCTGGACAGGTCGCCAGTCTATCACAGGTGAACTCTACCCAAAATGGTTTCATTTAAAGACAGCAGCAGTTTGCAGAAGATGTTAATTCTCTGCATCAAACATACATACGAACTGTAGGTGGTGTTGAAATTATTTAGTAAATGGACAGTAAATGTTTCTTTCTGCTACTCGGTTCAGCCATCTGTTAGAAAATACAAAAATAATTCATATCCTTGCCTGACTTGCTGAAAATGAAAGCGCTGTAATACCTCTGGACCCTGAACTTTGGTTGTAACATTCGAAGCCACAACCTCTGGCTATGACCTTTAGTTGCAACCCTTGGTGGTGATGAGGGGGAGGAAGAACAAGAAAAGAGTGCAGCAGCCAGGAGAGTGAATCAGCCTTTGGTTTAGGAAATGTCAGTACAAGGTGGTAGAACATTACCTGTAGACTTCCAACAGCAGAGTAGGCTGCGTAGGAGAACTGCTCCTTCGGCAGGTCGTTCGGTCCACGTTGGTCACATGGGATCCCGTTTGGAAGGAAACACTGGTGACTAGACCTGTCCGTGATGGTGTTGGGCGTGGAGCCAGGCAGGCTGAGCAGAACTGTATGATTGGACAGGTGGACATCAGTTAAACCAAGTCCAACCCACTGCCTGTAGAGGTACCTAGCTCTGGCCTCCTCGCTGTCGTCTGACAGGCTGGAGAAAGACCTGGAAAAACAAGATAAATAGAAGTCAGTATGATCCGACGTATCCCGCCAGTAAGAAAGCTGTTTTTAGACTAGAAAGTTATAGGTTGTCCGTACTCTTGGGTCAGTTCGGTAAACCCACTGAAGTCGTTTCGGATAAAAGCATCAGCAACTAAAGTTCTTTATAGTAGGTCACATTTTCTGATGTAAACCTTGGGATGTATAGTGTAACAGTTCTATGGTGACATGCTGATTGAGAGAATGATGAGCTCTGAAGTCACTGCTTTTCCCCCACCGCACAGCGTCCCTCTGACAGGATTGTTTTATTCTGAAAATATTATCACGTAACATTGCAAGAAGAACAATTATAATTTCCACTCTTGTGCATTTGAACGCCCTGAATCTAAAAACGATTCCAAATTTAAGATTCAAAACACTTCATTAACCCCAGAGGAAAACTACTGCTAAATCCAAAGGATTTTTCTACAATTTTTATATTCACGAGTACACAAGGAACACAAAGTGTAAAAAACACATGTTTTCTTACTTTTGCCTTTGGTAGCACGTTCTGTCTTAGGATGTGTTTTGGCCAGGTTGGGTCTGTATTTGATTGGTTGATGTCTGTTTTTGTTGAACTCTATTTCTTCTAGCTGTGTGCCATCTGTTTTTCCCCGAGTAAAATCAGAGCTTATCTGTCCCAATATATTTTACAGCTGTGCAGTTTAAAACCATGATAATCTCAAGACTTTTCTCCTCAAATGGAAAATTAAAAAAACAACGGTTAATGGCTGTAATGTAGAAAATCCCTTTAGCACTTGACTGGTGATGGTAAAGCCTGCGCCTATTATTCTACATAAGAGTGAAAACACTTTACATTTCTCAGTTTTGCTGTTGAGTAAAGCACAAAGCTATTTTTCCTTCTTTCTTTTCTCACTCAACTCCCCAGAGGAGCTGTCAGTCTCTGTCATTCCTGTTTTCCTAATTGCAGGAAAGATATGTCAATAAAATTTGATCCTGGCCTTATTTGAGTCTCCTTTGCTGGTTTGTTTGCTTCTTGATCTTTACTCTCCTTATTGTTTTGACACTGAGAGGACTAGACTCAAAAGTGCAGCAATAAAGACGTCTCTAGAATGGAGTATCTTGTATTTCAGCTTCTGGCCAATAACATGTTCACCATCCAACACTGAGAGGGACCTACTTAAGAGGTTAAATTAAAAATATTACACAAAATACAACACATTGAATTTTTATTTCTAAGCATGTACGCTTTAGAATCTTTTGCAACTGGTCACTTTCTTAAAATCAAGTAATGACTGCATTATGGCAGCCTGGTAGCTCTAAGGGTTAAGCGTCAGACTGGTATGTAGAAGGTCGCAGGTTTGAAACCCTGTCTGACTCCTAGTCCATCCCCTACCAGGTGTGTCCTTGAGCCAGACACCCAGCGCTAGCTCCCTGTAAGTCGCTGCCAAGCAAAGCAAAGTAAAATTTCTGTTTATTTACACAAACAATGAGAGACAGGATTTAATATGAATTGAGTACTTTCAATCTTCTTTAGTCTTCCATTTATATATTATATATCCTTTCTTCCCTGCAAGTAACTTTACAGAAATGGTTAAAGGATTTTAGAAAAGCACTTGCAAATGTACACTTCTATAGAGTGACATAAGAAAGGTTGAAGATCTGGCTCCAGCCTACGCCAACCGAGGCAACACACATCTTAACTCCTACTCTACACAAGTAGACTAGAAGTTATTGGTGCATCATTCAAAGTGCCCGAATGCCAAAAGAGATGAAAGTCTTATACGTAAACCCAGCTTCACATCGCAAACTCTGCTTTTTCACCCTACGGGTCGTAACTCAGTCCTCTCAAATCATTGTTAGTGTCAATACAGGAAGAGTTGACTATGCACAGACAGAAACTATCCTCTTTTTTGTACTTGTGTGTGGGTGGGCATAATTTATGCCTGTTGTATGTGGTTTTGTGTGTCGAGTGTGTGTTTGTGTGCATGCATGTGTGACATCTATATAAGTCTCAGCAGCAGATGGCCCAAACACACGATTTTGCCATTCTCTAGTCAGCAGGCCACTTCTCATAGCTCGCCAGGAGCAGCAGCGGGAGGCAGCATGTGTGTGCCGCTGTGTTTTCATACACGTGTACGCGTATGTGTGCGCGCGCATTTGTACGCGAGTGCTCACAGAGGCCTTGATCTCTAAGCCAAGTTGTTGGAAGGACTCCCCATGGTTTGGGATACATGCCCAGGTCTGACCACGATTTGTGTCTCCGGGGACTTTGAGTTTGCCTCATGTGTGTGTTGATGTAAACTGTGCGGTTATGTGCTCATATTCATTGAGAACATTTAAATTAGTTGCAGTCTGATGTAATGTATTCATGTATGGTCCTGTTTCGTTGAGTAGATGAATTTAATCTAAGCATGAGATGAAAGGGCAGGGCTACGATATTTATGTATAGATATACACTCGCCGGCCGCTTTATTAGGCGCACCTTGCTAGTACCAGGTTGGACCCCATTTGCCTTTATAACTATATTAATCCTTCGTGGAATAGATTCAACAAGGTGCTGGAAACATTCCTCAGAGATCTTGGTCCATATTGACATAATAGCATCAGGCAGTTGCTGCAGATTTGTCGGCTGCACATCCATGATGCGAATCTCCCGTTCCACCACATCCCAAAGGTGCTCTGTTAGACTGAGATCTGGTGA
>JAUMHF010000019.1:1627756-1709671 GCA_032359275.1 Microctenopoma steveboyesi | reverse complement strand
CACCAGTCAGTCAGACTTGAGAAAGCCCTCTGGATAGAAGGGCGAAACGTCGTCAAGAAACCTACAAGTCCAGTTGCCATTGGATAAAACCTTTTTTGAGATAACCATGACCTGGATGACTGAGAACTTTCACAGATAAGCAATCCATAACAAACGGATTGACATGGAAAACATCCACAAGACTTTCAAGTTGTTGGTTTGTGGGGAACGTCACATTCCAGAAACATTCAGCCAACACTGGGATGTGCTTTCATCATTTCAACTCTTCCCTCTCCATGACAACTGAACAGTCACCATCCACTAAAGGAGACAAATAAGCTGAAGGCTAAAGCTGGAGTTTAAATTAGGTTAAGATTATTTTTTATTTCTCTGTCAAACTGTTATTTCCAAGGTCAGGAATAAATATTTACCTCATTTTCACATGACCATAATGACCAGAAAGATATTCTGTACCAGACAGTATATAAAAAAAGCTAAAGAACAATAATGAACCTAAAAATGAAAAACTTAATTTCCTCTCTAGTTTATTTAAAAGTACGCAGGTGATAATTGTTTATAGTCAACAAGAAGTCCAAAGAGCTGTCACTGTCAGTGAACAAGCCATCACGAAGCTTAAAAAACAAATTAATCAGAGAGAGAGAAAAACTTCAGCTGTGAACAGATCAGCTGCTTGGTGCAAGACTAAAAACAGGGACAGTACTGGTGTTAATCCCTGCTGAACATGCCTGGGTGATATGATTACCTCAATTAACTGCACCAATTCCATTATTTCCAATAATTGTTTCATTATATTTTCAGCACAGCACTTTGGTCCTGTGTGGTTTGTTTAAAGTGCTTTTTAAGTAATTTAATGGGATGGGATGGTTTGGTATGATTTGTAAGCCAATTAAGACACAGCTGTTTCTGGGAGAGTATTTGGTTATGTATATGTATTTGAAAGGTTTTGTTTAAATATTAAAGCGTAGCCTCTTTTTGTTGTGCATTTGATGCTACAAGGTTTTGATTATTAATATTCAGGATTGTGTTTGCTCTTCATGCTAAAGTCCCTGAATACGTGACGCAGTGATCGCGGGTGTAGAGCTCGGACGACTGAGCAGCTTCACCAAAGCACAAAGCAGGAAATCGTAAAAATAATGTTGTTCTCTGATGGTTTAACTGTGATTCTAAAACACAGATAAACACTGCCACACCTCAATTAAATCAGACTATTAATTTGATTCTTGCAGCATTAATCTTTACTATGCAGATCACTGAGAACACAAAGAGCCCCAATGTCTGACTCTGTTAATGTCCTAAAGAAATTCAGATCGTCACACACTTGTAGAAAAAGAGGTTTACTCACATTCTAAGACACATATAATTGATGCTCTGCATGTGAACATCAGCTGAGATTGTTTACGAGGAAGCTCGGCAGGGTACCTTTAATCAGGATGTTGCTAATTGGCATTGCATGAAAATGATTTCAGGGTTTGACTCACACATGTTCTCATTGCAGAAGAGCAGTGCGAATGTCTGTTGTTCCAATCCAGTTATTCCAATCTGTACCGTGTAAATAAACTCATTTACCTGGTAGATAAAATGTATTGTTGTGTTGCATTCTTGGATTCCTTAAGGTTATTAATGTACATTTTATAACTTCAGTACATGCCCTGATATCCAGCTGCTTCACCTATGAAAGTGACTGTTGTTTAGAACCGTTTCTGTTTCTGTTTATTTAAAGCATGATAGTACCACCACCGTACCACACAGTGGGTATGGTGGTCTTTTGGTGATGTGAAGTGTTATTTTTGCGCCAAACATATCTTTTGGTCTAAAAGTTTCACCTTTGTCTCATCAGACCATAACATCCCCTGTGGTTTTGGGAGACTTGATATATTTTTGGGGTATTTTAGCTGCGACTATGTTTTTTGCAACACGACCAGCACCTCTGGGCCAGAATCAGCTGTGTACCTTCATTTCAAGGACATAGCCCTCTTTAGCTTTGACATAATCTCTTTTGAATTTGTGACACTGCCCTTTCATCCATCCTCGTGTAAAACCATCCTGGAAAATAAGTTTGTGGTCACTAACCAACTTCCCTCAGAGTGATGAAGCTACTTGGATGAGCAGTGAGACATATTAACCTAAGAAGAAAGTCACTAAAATTACTGAATACCTTCACAGATGTATTTATGGAACTACCTAATTGATCCCCGCGGCATATTCAGGACACACAGGTGGTTGTAGAACTGCTGTGGTATAAATGCTGGAACTTGGCATTGTCAAGCAGCTGCGTGCCTTTAGATCCATCTTAGTATTACCTCCTGAGCCCGTCCATTATCACTGTAAACACCACAAATTAACCCCAACACACCATGAAGGAAAAGCCCATCTGTTGCATGGGTAAGCAGTCACATGTAACGGGTTGGGATGAAAATGATGATGCTGTATATGCAGAAGCACATCTGTCTAAGAATAGAACAGACATATATCATGTATTACGCTTTGATGAAGGGAGATGCATGTGGTGAAATACGACTTTTCCCTGCGTGGATAAATATCTGAGTGCCCACGTTAGAACAGACAATTTAAGACGAACATCAGTAAATCAACGCAGACATTTCTTCTACAATCAGATAGTGGGTATAAACAAAATCAATCTCTCACTTTCTCTCACTCCATTTACCAGGTCACGGTGGATCTCTAGCTGCGCATTAATTGGCCGAGCCCGATATGTTGGAAGAGATTATTAACCCTTGAGAAAACCCCAGTGGGAAGGCTTTGAATGTTAATTGCAGTCACACCTCTAATACCTTGCTCACTCTACCAGGTGCCTTTCACTGCTTCTTGTTGTGTTGCCAATAAAGTCTTTGTCTTTATTTCCTCACTCTTGGCTCATGTACTGTCGTCTTTTCAGTTTGTTTTTTATATAAAACCACATACCTTGCACAAAAAGCAAAGTTTAGGCAGATGGGGGCTGAATTGTACTTCTGGACCTTCACTAACATGCACCTACACCTTCATACTACCCTCTGTGTACTTTCTGTATTTGTTTGGGAACTCCTTGTTCATGAGGCACAATCAAAATATCATGCACTCTATGGGAGGACACTCATCTATTTCCTAGTAAGACAACAGACATCCCTCTGAAATATGACTTAACCTACTGAAATCACTACGTATAATTGAACTGATGACGTTCAGTGAAATCTACATATATGATAATGCATTATTTAGTAACATATTCTTACACGACATGTTTTCACTATATTTTATAACAAAAATCTGATGGATTCCAGGCAGACATATGCATATTACTGCCAAAGCCCCAACCTGCAGCCTTAGAGTCAGCTGTGTTGTCTAAGTGCTACATCACCAGCTGTGCTTGATGAGCATCTCATTCATTTGTATCTTTAGTTGTAGAAATAATTTCTCTCAGGTTTGTGCTAACCTCACCTCTAGAATTATTAGGTATTTTTATTAGAACTATAGCGTGACATACATTTATGAATTTGCAGGTTAATTTTCTTAGTTCCCTATAAGTTATGATCAAGGAATGGGGTGGTAGAACAGTAAGCACAGCATGTTGTGGAGACACACACTTGTTCATCTATAAACACAGAACACCAGCTGATGTTTAGGTGTTTAACATTAAACTAACATCCTCATACATTACAGAGTTTTGTATAGATGTCCATGATTTCCATGCTGCCGTGCTGTAAGCATTTAGTATCGACACAAGCTGGACATGAGTGTGTTAGCGTCAGATAAGGAGCAAAAAGACCATCAAGGAGTATTTTTTTGGCCTTAGTCTGTCTGCTGGTGTGCGTGTGTGGTTCAGTATCATGGGTTTTAATAGCTTCATGAACGTAATCCTCCCTCGGCTCCGTCACTGATCCTTGTGTAAAGCTTTATCGAGTTCTTTCCATCATGCACTTGTACAGAAACGACACACACACATAATACGTATTTGCATCATCGAGAACATTCCCCTGCTCATGGGACACACTGCTCGCTGAGCTTGTCCCCCCCCAGCACCCCTTCCTGACCCCTCCCCCTTCAGACCTGTTCACTACCAGACTCATTCACGCTGGCAGGCAGCTGCAGCGGACAGGTAACACATAATGAAACAGAAAGCGCGTCACTTAGGAGGTTTCTGTGTGAGATGCTACTTGTATGACACGGATGAGGAAGCGCGCTGCTGCTTTGGCACATGCACTTGCATCCACCGTGCCTCCCACCGATGCACTGTAATCACTGCTCACCTGGCTCTGTTTGAAGTCACTGCGTCCCCCCGGGTTATGGAAAACATTCGGCGTCATGATGAAACCTGCATGCACGTGCAGGCGCACACCGATATGCAAATACTTTTTGAAGTCTCTCTAGCTGTGGGTGTTGGGGGAGGCTGATAACAATGCAGTACTTTAATCTTTAAAACCCAACACTTAATGCTGTTTTGGTCTAGCTCATATTCAAACAACATGAACATCCGCTGCATTAAGAGTTCGGAAATCAAATGGGAACTTATCTGAGGAATGTCTTGAAGTAAGTGCTGAAACAGGAAAGAGAAGCTTATGTTTAGTTGGACTAGAGGTCCATTTCCATGTCTGAAATGGGCTTATGGACTGTTTATGTGTCTCAATCAGCCTCCGCATGTTTAGGAAATGTTCTTTCTTTACTATACACTCTAAAAGATATGTACAGACAGAGAAATCATGCTGCTGTCTTTGTTCTCTCCCTAAGCTTCAGCAGAGCAGTATCTTCTGAAGATGACTGACAAACCCTACCCCTAACCCTAACCCTACCCCTAACCCTGAAGACCTCCCAAAGTTGTGGCTGGCAAGCAACCATCAGGGAACAAAGCATTGAAATGTGTGTTAAATACCTTGTAATTGTGCTGCGATGGACTGGCGACCTGTTCAGGGGATAAGCTACCCCCCCCGGCCCCCCCTATATATTGGATACAGCTGTTCTACTAATAGATGTTAGTTGGTGTGTTTTAGTAGCTTTTAAGCTGTAAACATGATCATACCAGCTCAGAGTAAAGTCCTTTAACACCGGGCATATGCTGATGCTTATTATACATGTATATGACACATGAGGTTGCCGGGCTGAGTACACACACTGGCTATAGCGAACACTTTCAGTTTCAGTGGCAGCTGAAACTTAGTAGATGACTCAGTAGATGCTGCGGCTGAACTAGCTAATATCACAAACTGCTGATTGCTGTTGCTTCTTTTCGGACACTACACAAGTGTAGGAGTTTAATATATTTGTCTACCTTCAGTGTTTTTCTTATCACACGCTCCAAACAATCAGAACTGATCAGCTGTATTTTGGCCAACCGCCTCAGCTTGACGGTGTTTTTGAAAGGCAGAGCCGTTTAATGAGTATTCTTTTTGATTGCTGTGGTCATTTAGTGTGTAATGGTTGATCTTGGTTCTGTTTGCCATGAACTGACTGGCCTCTAATCCGGGTTCACAGAGCAGGCAAAACACAGCAGAACTGGCTCGAAGCTTGTTTTCAATTGTTTTTGATACTGTTATAAATATGACACCAATGTTTTATTAGGAAGCCATAACTAAACACCTTCAGGGGGGGGCAGCCACTAGATGGATGGGTAGACCACTACAGCGCCCGGAGAGGACGGCCGTGGAGCTACTGTAGCGCGGACGCTGCTGTGGAAATTTGCGGCATCCTAACAGTATGTTTGTGTGGCTGTGGGCGGAGAGCTGCTAGATGAGGCGGCTGGCAGAGATTCATGGCCGAAGGATGAGTGTGTGTTTATTGCTAGGTCTCCCAGGGCAACACACACTGGGCTGAAGGGGCATGGCTATCAGTCAGCGTGACACACACGCACATTTGTGCAACACTGCAAATAAGCCCCGGCTCCCACACATATAGAAGCCTTTAGAAACACCTGTGCAGACATTCACTGCTTTAATATGTAGCAGCAGATACTTACACCCAGGGCTGTGCAAGGAGGACCAAAAAATTCATATCCCGGTATATTTTGGTTGTGACGATGAACCTTTTATATCACGGTCGAAACGGTTCTTGTACAAAATGTTCAGATTAAAGTCAAGACAAACCTAAGACATGTTTAGTCTTGTTATGAAAGAATGACTAAAGTACAGAAAGTCACTATGATGTGAATAAAAAGAAAGTAAAAAAAATTCCCGACACTGAGGGAAAGAGCTTGTTTGTCTAAAGTTTATTCCCATGTAAGACTCGTCAGACTTGACCACATGTCTGTCACATTTGTGAGTCCGTCCAGACACTCATGAACATTTCTGACAGTACCTGTCCTGCAAACTACTGACGAATGGACAACTGGTGCTGATTCAGTGTTTTTAGCAGCTTTTCTTTGTGTCCTTGTGAGCAACTCAGCAACAGACAGAGGTTTTACTCGACTGGAGCCAGTGTCCTTCTGCTGCTGACCTAAATCAGCTTAAATCAGCCTGATAAGAAATTTTGCTCCCTGTTATAAAGATCTAAATGTAGGCACGGTGTAAACGCTATTTTAAATTTGATACCGCGTGTAACGATATATCAGTATAAAAAGATACGCCCCCATATTTAACCCTTCATATGCTTCCCCATATTAAACATAAGGTAAAGTATATCAGTCCTCCCTGCCATCTGCCATTTCTTTATAATAATGCCCATCACATCATACTGCACCAACACAGTCCAGACGTGTTTTTGTCCGTGCCATAATTACATCATTGGGAAAATGTTAAACATAATAAACACAACTTTAAATTTCACTTTTTATCTGGAGCAGCATTTGTGTCTAAGTCTGGCAACAGGTTCAGTGTTGGAAGTTTGTTTTTGTGTTGTTTTTTTGGCGTGGTGGGGGCGGCAGCAACAAAGAGCACGAATAACACTCAGGAAAGAAATGGGAAGGGGGGGGCTGCCAGGTGGACCAGTCAATGTTTTGACAGTTTACCTGCAGCACAGCACAGTCGTGGCATCAGCCCGTCACTCTCACAATCCCTCCCGAGGCCCATTTATGTCTGCGTCTCTCCTGCCTTCTCTTTGCCAGTGTTCCTCCGTTACTTTTCTTCCATCCTCACTGTCTCACACTTTTTTTTGCCCCCCTCACTTATTCATCCCACAAATTCCTCTCTTCTCTGCCTCCCTCTCGCTTCTCTTTCAAGCGTTAAGAAGAGGCAGAGAGAGCGACAGAGTGAGCTCCTGCTGTGGTTTTTCTACCTCCACATATAGCCCTCCTTCTGCGCTTTAGAGTTCACCAAGAGGCTGAAATATCCAGCACACGTTGTCATCATTTATCTCCAGAGATCGTCTCTACCCCAGACTAAACAGCACTAGATTCTAGATTCCGACACACCTGGCTGGTTAACGTTGCAGTAGAATATATTTTCATCCGTGACCAGCAGCTGAACGGCACAATTATCACCCACCTCCCGAAGGCAGCGACAGTAAAGCCAAAAACAACTTAAACCAATCGTACAACGTTTGGCCATAACCGACCGGATTTCCATCAACATGGCTTTTCTATCTGAAGAAGAAAATAAAATGTTAAAGAACGTCTTTAAGGACGAGGTGTGAACATCAGTGAGTAAACGCATCGGACTTTCTCTGCTGCTGCTGACGGATCCTTACTCTGTGTTCCACTGCAGCTAATGCTTGTTTGGTTGCACTTTATGTGATGATGTAGGTGGATGAGCTCAACTATCGTTACTGAGACCTGGGAGGTTTCAGCTCACTCCGTCATGTGACCTTCATCTTGTGTGTTGCACCGCTGACGCTGAAAGAACCACTTTGTCATTTTTTGAGAGTTGAGTTGAAATGGAAATGACTTGTAACATCATTGTGTTGAAATTGGAAACTAGCCAGAACAAAGACAGTTACACAGCTCTTATGCTGTTTCCAGTATTTCTAGAAATAGTGTCATTTCCTCTCTGCACTGCATCCTCCTTTTAAGCTCAAAGCTGCAGCGTACAGTAACGGCACTTGGCTGAGGTCAGGGTTAGTCTCATTTACAACTCACCAGTGTGAAATGTTAGTCCATGAAGAGCTATGAGCTCAATAAACTTTTTAAGGTGCATTTTAGAGCCTTCCGTTGGAAGGAGGTGGGAGTCAGACTAATGACGCCTGCCATTTTCCACTGCCTCTCCTAATAAATTAACCATGTACAGTAAAAGTACAGAAAGTAAAGTGTTTTATTGTTCTGTTTGAGATGTAAGCTGGCAGATCCCCTCTTTGTGCAGCACTCTTTGTGCGCGTTTTATTTGTCTATAAAGACTATTGATTTGAACCAAATCCATCACTTTCCACCAGACATATGCCTAAAGTCTCACACTCGCTCGTTGGCATAAGAAGGTTGCACATACAAAATGAAACACATTTTATAAGTATGCAGAACAGTATGTAATTAAGTGTAATGCGTGTGTTTGTGACTTGGATTTCTGTCCCACTGCGGATCACAAACAGCTCCCTGTCTGTGGTTTAGCTCGTGTGACGGCTGGTTAGACAAAGGACGAAGGATTCTCTGTGCATCAGTCACAAACCAGCGCTTCAGCAGACAGGATAATGGGACAGGGTGTGGAGTGATGAGGTCTGAAGTACACCTTGCTGCACCTTCTGAGAACTATAACTGTGTGTCCCAGATGTCAGTGGAATATAACGTCCATCTCGTGTTGTATCAATACGGATACACGAAACACATACATCAACAACCCAACAACATCCCTCAGGCTCACACAAACTACAAGCTCTAAAACCATGGAACCGCGCATCAGGTACATTTGTCTGGTGAAGGTAATCTCAGACACGCTGTGCCATTTTCAGTATAATTATTAGACACCTATGAATTGGCAGCGTTGTCAGCTGTAGAAACGTGTTGGCGGAGCTTCCTAATGCTCTCATTTACAATCTTTAATCATAAATGATTCAAATGATTGAATTATAGCAGGAGATGAGCAGGGAGCACAAACAGTGTAGATTACTGAGCTCTGAGCTTCTGAGGAGACTCGCAGCCACCGGAATTAAAGACACAATCACAGCTGAACACTGTCGATGCCCAAATGAAACAGCAGCTCGAGCAACAACAAAGATGTGAATGAAGTTTGAATAGATTCACTTTATCCTCGTTGTCGCTTCAGTTTAAATAAACCAACATTAACGAGGCTGCCTCTGTTTGGTGGACATTATTATTATATTTGCATTTTATGAAGTATTCAGTTTCCACTGGTACTCGTGAGCTTCACCACCCTCTGCTAAAAGAAGCATAGGTCAATACTGCATTAAAGAACTTGTTAAGAAGGATATTTGTAATGATTTTCTTTATTCCACGGGGGCCCTCAGGAGCCAGATCTATACCTTTAACAGAATTCCCCTGTGGAAGTGTGCTTCCCCGTATAGAGCTGCTCCTGCTGGCTGCTAACACCTATATCGATCAGAGGGACACTGCTGTGTGGAAGACAGCGCTGTGGCAAAGTAATTACCTGTAGGCGCCACGCTGCGGCGAGGTGTGTGCTGCGCGCGCACGAGCAAACGAGCGCGCGCCACTGGAATTGAAAGTGAACGGTTTGCCTCCACGCGTTCCGCCTTCTAAACTACATTAACGTCTCAGTCCCCAGCTTATTACAAGCTAATTACCCGAGCAGCGAGTCCATGGGCGCAAGCAACTCACAGGAGGGAGAGTGGACGCATGCAGGTTAAGGCAATTGTTGATTAATGCCTTATAGGTATAATCCTAATAACGAACAAATAGAAAAAGCAGACGCTCGTTTATCTGAATGTCAAACAAGCGGCTTTATGCAAATCTGCTCTAATGACTTAGGATAACCAGGACGTTTATACGTATGGAAAACATATTTCACATAATGCCGGTTCATGTACAACACAGTTGACCCCAGTAACAAGACGACTTACTCATCCCGCGCTCGTCCTGCATTCAGCCTGTGGGGACTGTCTCTGCCCTCGGTCTTTGTGTATGTGTGTTGACATTAACGCTGAGCCGATGAATTATAGAAAATCGAAGGAAAGGAAACTTACTGCAGTTTATATGATCACGCAACGGCACAGCCGAGACAACGTCCCAGCGGGGTCAAGGCGTACCGGAGTAAAACTGTCACTGTGCAAACTCAAGCCTCCTACGTGAGCGTCAGAACGAGCCTCAGCCATCCTAGCAGCTTCTATTCCCACTGGCTCCAGATAAATGAGTTTCCACTGTAATTTGCACTGAGCTGTGCAAAACGACTGTACCAACTTTTTGTTTATTTATGCTCTGTGAGCATGTGAGGGCAGAAATCACGCCAGGGAAATTCCAAATGCTTTCTAACAGTTGGAAGGAAAAAAAAAAAGACTAATGGCTGCTGGAACTTCAGAAGCTACTTTATTATACGGAAACAAGCCCAGCAGCCGGCAGCAGACAGCGCGCCTGCCCACCAGCGGTTAAGCATTTAGTGGGAACGTGTCAAACTCTCGTCAGCAGCCATCAAGGAAAACAGTGTGATGTAGGTCTACATCAGAATGACAGGCACCAGAGACATCTGTTCTCATGGCAAATGACACGCACGCACGCACTCTTCCCCCGCCGAGTGCCTCCAGCACCCGCCCTCATCAACGCTGCTGATTTGTTGTCGCGGCAGCTCCCAGCCACGTTGCAGGCTGATTGGCCGTGTAACCTTTTTAGTTGACGTCTGACTGTCTTGTCACATCTTGGAAACGAGCGCAACCCCCTGCCTATCAGCTCACACAACGATGACATTCGTCTTTCGTGTCAGGTCTTAGCAACGCGGTGTAAGAAATGAGGGATGTCGGCTGTTACATAAGGAGAAAAGTGCGATGGGACGTCTCGAGCAAAGCACCAGGAACAGAGGCAGCAGAGAGAGACTGGTGAAATGTTCCCCAGTCAGAGATGGGAATAGAGCTGAAAACAGACCAGACATTCACTACAAACTCCCAAATCTATCCCCAGATGCACACACAAAGCTCCTCTGATCCGGGGGAGAATATTCAGTGCATTGTGGGAACTCAGTGTAAACGCATTACCACAGACTTGGCTCAGGTTTCCTAACATGACATTAGAAGGCTTCTTTATTTAAATGTTCTTTATTTTCCTTTCTTCTCTGTCAGACCCAGTCCTGCTACGGGTTCGTGCGAAAATGGCTGAAACAATCTGGATTAGTGGGAAGAAGCTGCCGCGTAAAATTATTTGGAACGACGTTCAGAACATTTAAGCCGTTTCCCCTTTGAAATCGACTGCTCAGTTTTGAGTTTTCTCCTTTTCACTGCTCTCTGCTAATGAGATGGCTTAAACTAGAACCTCATTCCGTTTCCTCTTCATTTACTGTGAATGTCTATGTTTCTTTTTTTCCTAGAAATGGATCCGGTGCAGGAGTGGAGACTACTGTCCTGCTCGTCTTCTCCGACTCACTAAACAGACCCGATCCACATGGTCAGCAGTGGGAACAGGGATAGTTGCATATCTAAAGTTGAAAATATTGTTGTATGGGAAATTTGCAACATGGGGAAGATGTGTGTAGCACTGAGTTAGTGCACTGAGCTGTAACTTACAGCCCAAAGCACAAAGCTGAAGGTGATATAGCAGAGGTCTGTTCACTCTCTCTCCACTCACTTCAGAAACGTTTCCCCCCCATTCAATGTCAGCCTGTCATAACTGTGCATGTGCCTTCAACCTGTGCTGCATTGAAAGTCATATGTATATATGTGTCATAATAATTAAGAAATGATCAGTTTGGAATATTAATGGGACGAATAGAACCCTGGTCCAGCAACACGTCGCGTTGCTCTCTGTATTTCCTCTCAGATTTAAAGTGAAACTAGATTGTGAACTCTTGACCTTTTTGACTGGCTTGATGCTCCTTAAACCTGACATTTCGATAACAAATAGGATATGACACCTGTCACACTCGCACCGCAGCGCTGCGGAAGATTGTTTGGATCAGCAGAGGCATTTGACCTTAAAAACTCAAACTTCCCATCTTCAAACATAAACGCGCTCACACATGCAAATAAGCACATGGCAGAAGAAGAGAAACAGTCTATGATACGATAAACAGGTAACTTATCTCATTAATGTGCTCCTTTATCGATGCCCACGGACCTACAGGAATGACTTCACTATGGCCTGTGATACTTTTAAAACAGTCACACTTCCCAATCATGGTATTTTCCACAATTCAAAGGTTCAATCAACATAAAAAGCTGAGTTTGAATTCTGATTACACGGACACATTTTTGAAAACTTTAAAATCAGGGTTCTGCTTTAACGGTCCCATTAAAAAAGTGAGTACATGATGTGGTCCATTCATTTCTCTTTTGTTGATCTGTGCTATAAATCAAAGTGTAAATCATGCAATGGGGTGTTAATTATCTCTCTGCATAACACGAGCTGGGCTTCTGTTTTATTGTAGACGAGCCTTCCAAACTTTGTACGGGGACAGGAAGCATGTGTATTACCCAAGATGCTCCTAGATTTGGAGCAGCACTAAAGGGCACCGGTTAGAGCAGTTAATCAATCCGCGTGATTGCTGCTGTGAGCGTAAAGACCTCCTGCGAGGGACAGCCAAATGCTGACTGCTCTGCCAGAACCGGTGGGCTAAAGCATGTACCGTACTAAAAGATGACATTCTTGGCTTGAGTGGGATCCAGGACCTTTGTAGAATGTCATCCAAGTCTTTGCTTCGAGGCGACTACGCAAACTAGAAATCAAACACATACACACAGAAAGCAAATGTAAAGGCTCCTGTGTAGGTGGAATCCATTTAGCGGAGACAGTCATAGGATGCACAGCAGCTTCCCTGGTAACTCACACTCTTTTTTAGAAAGAATTTCCCTAAAGTGCTAGCATGTACTCAAATGCATGTTTTATAAAACCAATCCCAGTGAATCAGACCATGTTAGCGGGTTACAAATGCATCCCATGAGCAATGAAATGCCCAATGAAGCAATGAGCACTTCCCAGCGTCTCATGGAATTAAGATGTCAAAGCCAAGCACATCAAAACATACATTAAACAGCTTTTTTCTGGGCCATGGTCTTGGCTGGGTGCAGAAATCCTTCAAATACTTTAGAAAGGCGGCCGAAATGTTCCAGTAAAAGCCACTGTAAAGTCGATTAAACTAATATCACAGGCAGGCAAAGTCACTGGTGTCTTCTTATCCAGCTCAGAGGCGAACTGGAAGCACTTCATGGTGGTTTCCGAGTTCCACACGAGCTACAGTACTGCTGAGTATAACAACTGTTCTAAATCCACGACAAACCAAAGTGATTGTTTCTTCTCCTAGAAACCATGCTCCTAAGTTAAACCTCAAAAGTCGTTAGAATCCACTGCTTAGATTTTGTTCTCTTTCCCCATAGGACCAAGTTACGGAATCTCAAACATCTGTACCAAACAGAGCTGCACGATTTGGGGGAAAAAAAAGTCATATTGCAATTATTGAGATCAATATTACGATACAATAAAGGACACTAGCTTGTAAAATGACAGTAAACACAGTATATATATATATATATACATATAGTAAGTTGTTTTCTATCAGGGAAATAGACTCTATAAAACATGTGGAGTATCTTGAATAACAAGGAGGATGTTGTGTGAAGAAGAAGCAGCCTGTGAATTTTGCAAACGTCGGGCACCACAAAGGAATTTCCATCCACCTGTGGTTTAATCTCAGAGATAGAAATCACAAACTCTGTGGTAGACAACATATCTGCATTGCTAAATATATTACAGACAAGTGGGAAAATAGTTTATATGTTTATATAAGTATGTTTATCCATGTTCAATATGCCACCAGGGTCTCAGCATAGAGACATACAAAGTGTTCCCCCTGCCTGTCTATGAGTCTTCTTGAGAGCTGCAAAGAGATGCAGAGATTTTGCTGATGAAAGCAGCTTCTCTGTTGTTTCTATATGAGCTTCAGTGATAAAAAACATAATATTCATTCCTCACTCATCTGTTCACGACAATAAAAACTCAGATTCAGTTTCAGAATAGTGACAAGAAGAGAGATGCCATTGTAATCGGGATGCCAAACCACCGTTATGCTAGCTAATCAGCCGATAAAAATGTCTTTTCATATGCAAGGGCACTGCGTCACATCACAACATGTTACTTTAGCGTCTTCTCCTATCCCACCTAACATTTCACACAAAAACGTAACACATCAAAATGTGAACATGCTAAATGTTGTATGGGCGGATAGTGGTTGGGGTGGATGGAGTGTCTATAGAATGCACGACACACCAAGTATGAGGCCACAGTCCACATGTGGCAACAGAAGCACTTTTTACAGGCTCATATTTTGGTTTAGATCTTGAATTAGACTGTGTTAGTGAAGTGACTGTTAGTGTTTCCTCTAATACTAAGCTAGTTCACCACGTTCAGTCATTTCCTTCCCTGCTGCTGTGGAGCCCCGTGGCCTGGTAGTGCTGCCAACGTGCTTCGCTCTAGGGACAGCGCGAGCCATGTAACACGCAGGGTTTGGTGGCCACCGGACGGCGCTTCGAGCGCTGCCAAGAGTCTTCAGTGTTTGTCTTCATCAGACCTCAGAATCTCTTCTCCTGGTACTCACTGGACAGCTGACTCTCGGATGAGTTCTGCTCGTTATGTCTCCCACTGTTGTTGTTTTCTTCAACATGTGAATCTATGAATAACAACAGCATGATGATTATGTAATATATATTTATTTTAGTTTGCTCCTAACGTCTACCTAGGTATCAAGGGAAGTTGCAGGCTGCCTGTACAGCTGAACCGGGAGCAGTCGGCTGCTGGTTTTACCTGCTCCCTTCCTTTCTCCTTTATTTTAAGTACAAGGTGAGAATTCAAGCAAATAATGAGACATGTAAACAAGCCAGATTTCCAACAGTCACATAATACTACAGAACTGTCTCTACGCTCCTGACTTAACTTCACACAGAGGTGCACACCGAGACAAAAATACAATTAAGTGCACTCAGACGTAGCAGAGTGTGAAACTCTGGTACTGGTTTGTAAAAAACAATTAAACTCCAGCAAGCTGTGTGTGTGTGTGTGTTCATGTGTCTACAGTAAGCGTGTGTGTGTGTGTGTGTTCATGTGTCTACAGTAAGCGTGTGTGTGTGTGAGTGTTCATGTGTCTACAGTAAGCGTGTGTGTGTATGTTCATGTGTCTACAGTAAGCGTGTGTGTGTGTGAGTGTGTGCTGACATGATGATCAGACCTTAAGGGGTGCTGCTGCTGCCTAAATTAAATATCCCAGAGGTTCCCAGTACGTCTGTAGCGATTGACTGACAGATCGCAAAGGAAAAAACAGACGATGGTCTGCGCTCCCTTTACTGCAGGATTCAGCTCTGCTTATTAAGGATACTCGTGACGATGACTAAGTCCGGGTCCATCATGAGGATGATCATCTTCTCTGGAACCCCAACTAACTCCACTGTATAAAATTTTAATATAATATAATATAATATAGCTTTCACTGAGGATCACAGGGACATGACCCCCTCAGTTTTTAAAGTCCTGTATATGCCTGTCTCTAATTTCCTCGCTAACAAATCTCTGAATACTGTCTCCTGTCTAGCTAGTGGTCTTAATCCACACATATTATCGCCTTGCACTTACAAGCTTTAGAAGCAGTGTTTTGTTTTTTCCTTGCAACGTGTGATATACTGTATGTCTCTCTGTATAAGCTGCACCACCTCCTAAAGCAGACAGTAGGATGGAGCATCAGCTGTTATAAATGCAAGAAAGGCCGTCACTATTCATTCAGATTCTTACTACAACATCATGGCAGAAATAATGTAATTCTTTAATCTATTTCCATATTTCACATCTATTATCCTACTGTTTCTTTCAACGTGATGTTGAGGGCTGAATGTGGAGGAACCATACTGTACTGTAGTTGTGTGCCTGTGCTGGCTCTGCACAGCAGCATCCATCAGCCTCTCAGCAGTCAGCTGTGCCCTCAAGGCAACATAATGCAAATGTACATAGAAGCTATACGTTGTAGAATTCAATTACAGTATGCCCTGCACTTGTTTATCGAGTTTTTTTGTTCATCTGACTCAGGTTTACTATTATTCAAAGTGTTGTATGAAGCACTGGGGAACTGGATGTTACATTTAGACTCCTCAACAAAAGGATTTGGCTTGCTGCTCTATTCAGAGCAAAACATTTACCGCTTCAATCAAAATTTCGATGTCACGAGGAAAATACCTTTGATGAATCAATGTTCTTCTACTTTACCCACATTAACATGTGCACCTGCCATTATAAAGCAGATCAGCTTCTCGGTGTTGGCCAGATCACAGCCAGATGTTTCTCCAGCATTACATGTGTTTAGGCTTGCAGCTTAGTGCTCCCTGCAGAACATCCTTATTTGTCATGATGACATTCATTTGCTGAGATTTGGGAACAGTGGGACATTGCTAAAACAAAATGTTAATGAGCAGGCATGAAGCTGAAATACCTACTGTGGAACATTAGTAGTCCATCAACAGCACTGTTTGCAATCAACAAGTGCATTAGGTCATATTTAAAAAAATAAAAGTGTGGGAACCTCCCTGTCCAACAGAATAAAACGACTTATCATCAACCTATCACGCTGCCCTTTATCCATGCCCAGGAAAATCAGGCCTAGTTCACACGTTCACCAGCGGCCCACCCCTAACAAGACACTTAATGGGTGCAGGAGGAGCTGCCGGGGGTGAAGCTGTAACATCCTCCCACCCCCCTACCCCGCATTTGTTTCACTTAACGAGCCCATTCACGTCAGGTGTGAGGTGAAACCAACCTGGAGATAAATCTGTGACCGCTCACCAACTCCCCTCAGATTAAAAAAGTTCTGTGGATGCAGAACGAAACGTCTCCACCGAAAGAAAGAAGCCCAGTTGCCATGACTACACCTCCTGACATCTCCACCTGGATGAATGAGAATCTTCACACAGATTAAAACATTATAACTTGATGGCCTTTCTTTAAAAAACATTCCTCTCTGCAGACAGTCGCACACAGTCGGATGTACAGCTGTGGTAAGTAGCAAACATCTGGTGCCACAACGGGCCAGATTATGACGATAGCGATTCCACTGACAGTGA
Organism: Microctenopoma steveboyesi; assembly: GCA_032359275.1. Classification (NCBI taxonomy): domain Eukaryota; kingdom Metazoa; phylum Chordata; class Actinopteri; order Anabantiformes; family Anabantidae; genus Microctenopoma; species Microctenopoma steveboyesi. Next base: position 1,692,616 of record JAUMHF010000019.1, on the reverse strand, counting down.
CAGTCTCTTTATTTGTATGTTAGCATGCTGACATTAGCGTCAAATAGACGTCGTGTGGCTCACAGATCCGCCAGCATGGCTGCAGACACATTAGTGTCGTTGGCTTTTGCAAGAGAATCGCAGAACTAGACCAAAGCTGTGTGCTGCATGCTACATGTTGGACCGCGGCTATGAGCTCAAACATGTTGGTGGGAACGATTATTACGGCACCAAAAACCAAGTCTTATTTTAGTTCTGACAGAGACAGAGGTCAGGATAAAATCGGACTGATTGAAATTAAAAAGGCACATTTTGAGAACTTTATCTCGACTCTTCTGATCCATCAGAACAAGCTCTCTGAAAACACATCTTATTACCAAGAGTGATGGCCCTTTGTTACACAGCTCCCTGCCTGCCAGTCTTAGGTTTTATAGTGTTTTATATATTTTGTTCTTTTATGATATCATCCCCTCCTTTTATCTTTATTGTGATTTTCTTCTTTTGCCTAGTCTTTCATTACGCCTTTGGTTTTTATCACTCTGGGTTCTGTTTGGACTTATAAAGCTTTTTTCGCCCCGTGCCGTTTAAATAAAGTTGATTGATTGCTCCTCTACCAAGTGTGATACGCGTCCTAACTCCAGCGATGGCTGCAGAGACATTTCCACAGATGATGATGTGCTGATGGCGTTTCTCTATCAGCTATGCTATGAGCTGCCGTGTTTATGTCCACCGGCAGCGAGGACCTTTCAGCTCTCGGCTGTGATGTCCGTTTCCTCACCTGTTGCGTACCCTAAGACGTGAAGAGTGAACATTTCACCTTCGGCACATTTAGACGCAGATAATGGTATTAAATTACCGCAAGCTGTGATGAACTCGTCAATCCAGTCAGACTAATTGAAAGATGTTAGGAGAGAGTAAAATGTCCTCTGCTTCTGCAGTAGTTTCACAGAGAGAGAAAGAGAGAGAGAGAGAGAGAGACTACAGTGACTCCTACAAAGAGCCACACTGACAACTTATCAAAACTTTATGCCTGTAAACCTACAGGCCTTCAATATTTTATATTCTTATATATGAGTATACTTCCAACAAAGCTGGGGAAAACACACAACGTCAGGGGACTTTGAGGCAAATTGAAAATATATCATAGAAGGAGAACACATACTGTTTTCTTCCTGAAGGCTGCAATGATGATTTCTGTCTTCCAGGACATTTTTTATTGACATATTGAGAATATGTTGATATTTGACAGAAATGTTACATCACAAAAACATTAATACTGAACAAATCAGTAAATTGCCTGATATATGTCTTAATAAACCTGGGACTCTCTATAACTTATAACTAAATTGTTTTCCACGCCCACCCCAACCATATATGGGAGTCTAGAGCGTGGTTTGTCTGCGATCCACCCAGCTACCTTCTAGACACTCATTTCATTTTTTCCCCATTTCTGTAAATGACTTTCCAAAAACACAAGTAGAACAGATTCGTTTGTTTAACTTTGAAGTAGTAGATACTTCTCTATGTTCTCACTGTAAAAACCTTTTGCCTTCTGCTGCCCACTTTTAATAGTGATCAAACAAACTACTGCTTAATGCACATCAACTTTAAATAGTACTAATAACAGCGTAGCTTGCTTTAAGCAGTGCGGAAGGATACACACACACATACACTCACACACACCCGTATTCCGTACCCTTCGCCATCGCCGTGTGGAAGGATGTAACTGGAATGCTGGCAGCTGTGTGTCAGACCCCTTGTTACTAATGCTCAGTTACAGGTATATATAAATATGATGGTTGGGTTCTGTTTTTTCACACAGACTGTTGGACTGTGTTACGTTTAGGCACATAAAGAAAAACAAAACATAAAATACCTTCCTTACCGTTGACTCAAACATCTAACGTCTATTGTGGGAAGCCCCACATATTGTTGCCCTATCCAACCACCCTGCTCTCCTCCTCGGACTTTTGACTCAGTATGCTATTATACTGCATTGGATGTCACACATCGATGCCCTGTGTACCTTTAACACTGGCATGAGATGCCAAAGGACTGACAAAGAGGAAGGATCTGAAGCCCAGGGAATGAGAATGGGCTGGAATATTAAAGCTGTCAGTGGACTTTGGAGACACTGCTGCTGCTGCTACAGTTTGATTAAGGTAGACCAGGGGTAGGCAAGTTCGGTCCTAGGGAGCCACAGCCCTGCTTGTTTTCCAACCATCCCTGCACTCACAGCTTCTGACTGGCTGAACACATTTCCTATTATTATTATTATTATTTCCTATGATGTTTTGTGCATAAAATCACACACAAACAATCAACAAACTTGTTCCATTAGGTTGGTAAGATAGTGCAGGTCTGAGATTTAAGGTCCAGCCCGTTGGTAAAGAAGTCATCAATGAACTCAAGGCCACTGTTGCCCTAAAAGTGACTAGAAGGGAAACGTTAATCACATCATCGTCTAATTAGTAAATTGTTTGACAGTGTTTATGTAATTTGTGAATAATGAAAGGAAAAGCGAAAAAAGCACGTTGTTGTAATGTCACGGTACCACGTTTGGATACAACTAAACTGCAGTGCCGTTTAGCATTTTGTACAAACAGGAATTGTCATGTTGTACTGAGGGTCACAATTATGTTCCCCACGAAAACGTAATCTGGATTGCAGTTTGTCGAGATTCACTCTAGTAGATACGCAGGGGTGAATCTCTCCTGCTCCGACAGCAGAGGGAACCAGAAATCCAACCCTCGGGTTTATAGATGCCGGCTTAACAGAAAGAAAAACATAAATGTACCACTCGATTAATTTACATCATTCGATTTTCCAGCCAGTGATTAAAACGCTCTCGTGGTTGCAGTTTAGCTGCCCTGGAATGGAATTCTTAGAACATGCGGCTGTTCGGCCAGCGTGCCGTGACGACATCTTTGACTGGAGCAATGAAGTTTTCACCAGTACAGATGATGTTTCCAGGAATACCAATGAGCTTCCTGACCTAGCTGTAGATGTTTCCATCCCATCAAATCCCCATCAATGCCACGGCTGTGTGAAGTAACACACATTCAGAATGAATTTTAATATCCACTGTGGACAGGGTCATATATCTTTAATGTGTCACAGCACAGTTGCTTTGATTTCTGTGTATGATTAAGTCATGATGATTCAGGATTAAAGCAATTGTAGGATGTTTCATGTGCGAGACAGAGAAGCGACGCTGGAAAAAGGTTTCTGCATCGTTCATGTGATGGAGCGAATGACCACATACATCCATGAAAACACCCATAGACATGCAGGGCACATCATTGATACCAAATTTTCTGTCACCAGATATCTCAGAGGTGTATCCTCATAATGAATCCCAGCCTTGACTGTGCAATGCATATGCACAGTCAGCGAAAAATACCCATCAACACTCCTCCTCAGCCTCTTATTTATTCCTGCTGTTGCCTGCTCTTTCTTCTCTCGTCATGCTGGGCTACACAAACCGTATTTCCAACTATGCAGATGGCCCGTCTTTCTATGAATTCTGACCGAGATATCTTTCCCGAAAATGATTTATTCTTTATACACTGTTTCATATGCATGCCACTGATGGAGAATGGAAACAGAAAATCTTCACTGCTTTCTACCAAAGGGCCAGGTCTGGCAAATATAATGGCATCAAACATATTCTGGGAAACGGCCTACGCAGTGTTTGAATAAATAACCAAGAGTGGATACTTGTATCATTATAGTATCATTAAAACTCTGTTATAGTTCTGTTTTGGATAAGGTCCAGATATGGTGTGACATAGTTGCAGGAGAGGTTCCAGCTCCAGTAACAAATGAGTGATTTCCTAAAGTGTGTCATTTACACTCATAGGAATGTGTGGAATTTGGGAATTCCTTATAAAAGCTAGCGTGTTTTTATACACCTACAGTGATTAACATTCTTTCTGCATAAACATGAAGGGTTTCTGTGAAGGCTTAGAATGTAGAGCAGCTCATCCACTAACATTTTGTCTTTTTTTGTCTTTGAGCAAGACATAAATCCCCAGGTTGCTCCTCGTGTCTCTGTGTGTGTGGTTGTGTGTATAGGTTATAATTAAGCTTAATAAAGCTTTCTTTTAGTTAACTGATAAACCATCCGACTCTAACTCATGTGGGAAAAAGGAATCCATATATCTTTTTGAAATTTGTTTTCCCAATATTTTTGAACCGAGCTGAGAGTCTTAGGACTGTGACACATGAATCTAACATAAAGAAAATAGAGACGTCTGATGTGGACTGTGTCACCTCATCTACATCTAAATCTACATCTGCTACAAAAAGAAAACCAGCAGGTGGCGGTAGTCTATATTCGTACCAGCAGGTGGCGGTAGTGTGTATTCGTAATCAGAAGGTAAAGTGGAGGACCTGGAGCAGACATAAAATCAGCAGTTGCTTACTATTTTCACACTACTGGTGGTCCCCACAGAGGGTCCAGAGTGAGGGTGGGCTTTTCTGGTCCTTAAAGGCCGCCTGTCCTGTTTGTTTTCCAACTACCTCCGCCTCATCTGTGGTGTTGCAAAAAATGTATTCAAGTTTACCGCGCATCAACACTGTGCTTTTGTACAGTGGCTTAAGATGCTTGCTTATCCCCTCTTTCTCTATTTGTATTCACTTCCTGACTTGCGCTCACCCTTTCTGTCTTCATTTGTTTCTTTCGTTCTCCATGTATCTAACTCCTCACTGCTCTTAGTCCCAAATCGCTTTGTATCAGTGGGAAATCATCACCACCAAAATAAAATATGCCGCCTCTATATTTCAAAACCAAACTTTGTGACTCTGAACATTAGAATAATTTAAACATAACTGCTGCAAATTGCATAATGTCTCAGTGCAGATGCTGTCTTACTTGTTATGCGGTGGGATTGTATTCATCTATTCAGCATTATATTGCTATTCGCTCTGATGTTATTGGGAACACCAAATGCAGTGTTATTTATGTGGTTGTCACATTGCAAAAGGCCTATTTTGACAAGGGCTGTGCTTCAAGTTCACACAGATACAAACACGAAGCGCAAAGCAGTATGGAAGCTTGTCCCCGGCCAAGGCTTTGAACCGCCTTAGCACAGCAGTCAAATTTCTCATAATCGATTACCATTATTATCATAGTAATATTAATAATGAACACTTTATTGATCCCCTTGGGAAATTTTTGTTTGCACAGCTGCTAGACCTGTGTCTGTGCTACTGTCTTGTCCAAAGACCCCTCAACATGTAACCTGGTGGGACTGGGAATCGAACTCGCTCACCTTTGGATTTGAACATGACTCTAAACACTGAGCTGCCCTTAGACCATAAAGAAAACTTAACATGTATGTATGAGTTGCTTTGCGTCTTTCTTGGTCTTTTTTGGTTTACTACAAACAATCGTAACTAAAAGGGAGCAGATAATGTTGACATTGGACCTAATAAATGTTTTTGAGCTGCAGTTATTTTGCTATTACTACACGACAAGCTTAGTAGCAAGCTGTGAATATACAGTACAGTATGGAGGGGGATGACAAAATCACATTTAAGGCCTTGGGATTTAAGGTGCTCATGTTAATCTTCCCATGAACGGCTGATGTAAAAAGTGCTTGTGCCATCATGGCTGGTGTTTCTGTGCAATCAGTCACTAAAGCAGCTGATTTCACTGATTACCATAACTTTAATGAGAAGTGGAAGTAATCAGCGAAATGAGCTGCAGTGACATGAAGGTGAATGAAAACCTGTAGACTGATGGGACATACTGGGAGAGTGTTCAGAATTAAAGCTCGAGGAAACACTTTGTACATATTCATAAGGTGCTATTTACCAACCACCTCATCTAAATTATGTGCTATTATTCTCTTTCTGATGTGCTTGACAGTTGTCTAGACTGCCAACCCCTTTATCAACCAATCACTTTGGATATTAGTATGCAATTCAATGACCCAAAGCATAGATGAGTTAGTATGTCCCTGTTCCATCATTAGATCATTATCAACACTTCATTTTCACAGTTGTAATAACAACCAAACATGACAAATGTTTAGTTCTAAGCTCAAATGAATGAAAGTCCAGATTTCACATGGCTTTTTCCTCGGTTTTAGTCTCCACCATGTCTTACGTGTATAGACGTGTATTGCTGCTAAATGCTCCAATATGTTCACCTGTGAGTCTCTGTGAACATACTGCTGAAAATGCAGGGCAGTTATTATCACTTCAGTCCTCTGAGCTATTTGAGTGGCAGGGCCACTCAGTGAAGCTGTAAGCAGAGTGAGAATTTACCACAGCTCCATCTCACCGAACTGTGTCTGAAGCAGCTCAAACTCCATAAACTCCTTCAATAACTTCATGGCGTCGTGAAGTCAGTGATTTTACCAAGCAATCCTACATCCAGTCTATTTACAGCTCCTCACTCCACATTCTGTTTCCAGGAAACACAGGTTTCTCTAAATCACTGATTTTCAATTTGTTTCTGCAAACCTACAATTATTTCCTAACTGTTGGCCTAACCCGTCTCATCAGGCTGAGATAGTATGAAACTCAGATGAATGATAGAAAAATAATGCCTTAATTTGTGCAAATTCCAAAGTCAACTATGATTTTGTGAGTGGATTATGTTCATTTGTGTTTGTTAAATATCAGGCAAAATCTGGCTTTTGTGTTGCGCGGATACCTTCGGAAAGCGTTTAATCCTCCAACACTACATCAGGATCAGCGTCATTCATTTAACTGTGACTGACCTTGCTTAGCTCCTCAACACACTGGTACGCCATCCCAAGGATTCTCCAACCGAACCCAAATACTGTATAATATATGGATTATATTATGTTATTTGGACTTAAATAACTAAACAAATATATCTGCAGATACAGTCAATACAGTGATTTAAACCCCTGCTGATTTTGTAAGTTTTGTAAGTCAGATTCCAAATACTGTTCCAAGACCAAAAAGCTTTTCAAGAAAGTCAGGGTCAACATTGTGAACCTAGACAAGGCTGGAAAAGGCTACAAGACCATCGCCAAGCAACTGGGTGAGAAGGTGACAGCAGCAACAGTCCCAATCTCAAAACATCCAAATGATTCAGAGGACTGGGTGGAAGTGTACAGTGCAATTCTGAGCATCTTCAACTCAACTTGCTGTGTTTGGAGGAGGAATGCCTCTTATGAATCCAAGAACACCGTCCCCACTGTCAAACATGGAGGTGGTGCTTTGCTGACAGGGGGACAGGACAACTGCACCCCATCATAGGGGGATGGATTTGAACCGTCAGTGGGTGAGAGTCACTTTCACTCAGCAGGGGCATTAAAATGGGTCGTGGGGTCTCCAGACCTTAATCCCGTAGAAAATCTGTGGAGGGGGCTGAAGGTTTGATTTGTCAAACATTAGCCACGAAACAATGCAGACTTGAAGAGGTTGAAGACTTGAAGAGGTCAAAGTGGGACAGTATCCCACCTAGTGATGTCTGCAAAACTACAAGACACATCTGACCTCTGTGATTGCCAACAAAGGGAACCAGAGCAAAGTGCAAAGAAATCAAATATATATAAAGTAATAAAAATGAAAATTCTTCTTGTTATTGTTGTCTCTCACTGTTCAAACAAATCTACCATTGAAATGATAGACTGATCATTTTTTTGTTAATAGGCAAACTTCAGTAGGGGTTCAACTATTATTTTCCCTGACTCCATGCAATGCAACAGCAAAACCTTTGGTACTTTTCACAAGGTGTTTTCCAAATGTTTGAATGTACTGTTCAGTGAATGGGAGCACCATTTAAAACGGTAAGTAGTATAGTTTGAGTGTGGAAATATCAATATAAATATGTATGAGTACAGTATACTAAACAATAGTCGACGAGGTTCATGTTGTGCCTCAGTTGTTGTCCAAAGAGTCCACATGCAAACACGCGCATTTAAAGACGATTGCACAGCAGCTACACTGTAAGCCTAACACCACAATGATGCATGTTGCTAGTTGTCCCTATGTCAGCAAAGCATGATCCATATAAGCCGGATATAGCCATATTAGCTAAATAAAGAGCTGTCAGCCCACATCATCTTCAGCCAGAAAGAGTACAAATTATAAAGCACTGTTTGAATCAAAAGCAACACATTTAGAGTGCTGGACAAATAAAACTAAAACATAAAATGCTATAATCCACCTGCACCAGCGAGAATCATTTCATTACAGTAGTATAATTAGCAGCAGAGCTAAGTATTAGACAGGCTAACACACTAGAAGTGAGAAACCATTTCTAGGGATTTGAACTTTATCCAGTTTTTCTCAAAGTAGCTGTGCATACTTACACACCTCTTTGAAGTGTAAATGTAAAAAATAATTGCTTGTATAAAGTTTCTCCAGTGACAAGTTTGGGAGAAACGTCTGTTATGTTTTGCCTCGACACTCTATTGAAAGGTAAAAACATTCGAGGCCCTTTGGCTGAGAAACAAGTAAGAGTGGAAACATCTCAAACAAGAAACACAAGACAGCCGCCCTATTCCAAGCAATACACATGTTAATTGTTATTACTAAATGTGGAGCTACTCAGGCAACTGCACCAATCATTTAATGTGGGAGAATCCCACAAACCAAACAAGCAATTAATTCCCATCGAGATATTTCTTGTCTAGACAAGCAAAGCTATTAAAATGTGTTCCCTCTCTGCTATTGTCTCCTTACACTTCCTCTCAGGTCTTCCTCTTTTCTCATAGCTCCTTTTATGTGTCTCCTTCAGTTTTTCTGCCTTTGTTTTGCTCTCACTTTTGCTTCTTGTCCCAGACCCAGTGTCTTTTTGCCTTTATGTCTCAGTTTCCTGTGCTTGATAAAGTCTATAATAGAATTATCGTGATAAGGGGTTCGTATGTGGCAATACCTCCAGGTTGCCTCCAGCAGGCTGCCCACGTAGTCCTACAAATATATTTCCTTTTACCCAAAACACAATTTTATTTCTATTCCTAATTCCCCCTTTTCAAAACTAATGCAAAGGTCACTGGGGGTGCTGTGGTGCACATTTTTCTTTTGACTCTATGGACTCAATCTGTACATGCTTCTCCCAAGCAGTTGCCCTATTCAGCACACCAACAGTCAAGCAGCATCCTTGGATGACCTTACTGCTGCCAGGACCTCCAGCAGCACTCTAACTCTCTGCCTCCTACTGCCTCTGGGCCTAAATGAAATTGTTGTTAATCACAGTTCATTCATCAGGGGGCAATAACTTTTTCCTTAATAAAAATTTTGCTTTTTGTGTTTCGACTTATATTTGTGTAATATTAGCATCTGTTGGATGATGTTAATTATTAAGTCACACAATAAAAATTTCAAAGGAGGCAAGAATGGGCTTATTATACAGAAACATTATGCTTATGTTTTGTGCATGCATGTTTTTCCTTCCACCTTAAAGCCTCCTAACTCACAGTACACTGTGCTTTCTGTCAGTGTTGTGTCTTACATGAACGGGTAGAATATGCCTTCTTGCCCGTACAGAGGGGACTTGCATTTAGTTTTATCCATTGCAAAAATCTCATTAGCTCCCCACTCCTGTACAACCACAGCCTTTATATACTTTATGAATAATTATGCTCAAACTGATTTCGAAATACCTGGGTCAAGATACTATGCTACCTACAAACGGAATGTGGTAAATAAGAATATAATGAGGTTTAATTCAGAATAAACTGGTGAGCTCATAATCACAAAGGAACTGACAAGAGCTTTCCTAACTGATGGCGAAAGAACCGTGTTCCACAAATTCACAAGCATCGGATATAGCGAGACAGAAAGTGGTCCACGCCAAGGACCAAACACCCAGACACAGAGTAATGTAGTATATGCAGTGAAGAATCTACAGATCTGTACGTAGGAGAAACCAAAACAGCAGCTTTATAGACGCATGGCTCCACAAGATGGACAACAAAGTCAAACTCTAAGACCAGGAAGTTGACTGGTTCACGCGAGGTGTGAGGGAAGCAGTTGGCTGCAAGACTGAACGACCCTTGTTAAACAGGGGAGAGGGCCTCAGACATAATCTAATACCCATTCACACGCTGGCTCAGGTGGTCACAGTAACATACGTAAAAGCCAGTGAGAGAAACAGCCCACAGGTGAGCACCAATCACCAACCTGATCCACGTCAAAAAGGAAAGTTTAATCCTAATGACGTGTGTGGGGTGTGTGAGGGTTCCCAAGGGGTGGGTTTCCTGGCCTTGATGGGGCTTTGGTGGCTCATGGGTGGTGTTTTTCTGGCGGCTGCATGCAGCACTGCTGAGGAGCCAGCGGTCGTAGGTTATTGGCCTGGAGGCTGCTCCACTCTCCTCAGTGGATCCAGGGTGGGTTTGGAGACTTGAGGTTCTGGGCCCACACTCCTCAGCCCCCGCCAGATCCCCTGGCGGGGGCTGGTTGGTGTGTTGTGGTTGTGGGTTGGTGCATGCACTGGGCCCTTTCTCTGTGGGTCCCAGCAATGCAGCTGCCATGGGTCCCGGTCTGGATGGGCCCGGGCCCCCCCGCTCTGGTTGGATTTTGTGGAACAGTGGTGGTTTTGCCTCTGGGTGTGTGGGGCCGGGGTCTCCTCGATGTGTGTTACAAGTCCAGGGGAGCTGTGATTCCTCACACACACACTGTGAGACAATGACCTGACCTGATGAGCTCTAACACAAGCTCACACACAGGTGCCTACAGACATTTGATCGGCTGTTGCTTCTAAAAACAAGTTGTAATATTAGTTGTGCTGTTCAATAACATGTAACATTTGTTATTTACTGGGATTCACACAGATGTTGCTGTCGCTCTCTTCTTTTGTCAAATATCTTTTTTTCTGCGCCTCCTTCTGTTGACTTTCTCCCCAACTTCTTCTTTTTTCTTTTACTTCTCTGTCCCCCAGTCTCCTCTCTCATAATAACTAAAAATAATAATATAAAAGGGCCGTGAATGATGATAGCACAGCTACAAATACAGACCGTCATGCGTCAGTCAGTGTCATAATGACAAACGACCCGGTCATCAAATAACTGTGTTGCAGTTAGACTAGATGTTTCTGTTGGAGGGTCAAGATTGCAAGACAGCGTGGGGCTGCATGTTGTTATGTAGGTATGGTAGAGTAGACAGTGGTCACAGTAGAATAAGTTAGAGCGATTCATATGTTAGTTAACTAAGCACTAGTAGGTGGTATAAATAATTGCTGTCCTCCACCAGCAGCAAGAAACACCTCAACATCCTCACAGAGGGTGGAGATGTAGTGTGTGGTCTTTGGCGGTTATGAATGGATGAGTGTGGGTGTTTCTGGCACCTTGAAATATAAATGGGAGGAAATAAATAATGAAAAGCATGGAGAACTCAGAGAGGGAAACCATGGTGACACGATTGTCTCAGTTCAGTGGCAAAGCCAGTTATCTCACAGAGACACATATGCCCAGGCATCCCATGATCCTCTGGCTTGGAGAAGGCAGCGTTCGGGTTGGTGGAGGTTTGTATCAGTGTTAAAAAAAATATGCTACCTGGTGGAGAGACCATCTCGTGTTTCTGCATCCTCCCTAATATCTGACTCTTTTTGACATTTTGTGCCTCTTTGGCTTTGAGTGCGTCAGTCACTAGTATTCATGCCACCTCTGACTGTAAGTCCACCGAACTACACATAAACCACAAATTAGGTTGTTTAGTGTAAATTTGATGAGGTATGGAAATGACCGTGGTTGAGATTAGGGCATTGACAGAAAAGTGGACTCGCATCAGTGTCAGTGGCACAAGATGTGTGTTTTTTCCTCTCTCCGTGTGCACGCTTGTATACGCAATGCAGTCATAGTCTCTGATTGGCTTACGCTGGGGCTCACTTCACTCCAGCTGTCAAACTCCTCGAGTACTGTGCAACTGGCCCTCAACCAGAACGACTTTCCTCCTTTAAATAAACTGGCTTATTGCTACCTGGCTGTTCCAGCCACCAACACTTCCAGCGAAAGGGAGTTTTCTCTGGCCGGGAATACCACCCGACAGCGGGAAAACCTTCATCCAGTACGTGGACATGCTCATCACATCAGCGCAAAAACCTGAAGCGCAATACTGTGAAAAAGGGATATAGGGACAACTCGGAGTAGTATTACTTTGCTGTGATTTATTTAGGCTGCCTGTGAACGTTTGCATTTTACGATAGTACTATGCATAGTATTATAAAGCAAGTCGGTACATTTTAATCCCCCTAATACTGTTATATTAACTTTAGAATGACAACGCATTGTATAGTGACATGTCGTCTGCTCAAAAAAAAACAAAATATTGAAAGTATTAGCCTTTTTTCTCTTTTGTTTTATTGTCATGTTACAGACAGCTTAAATAAAAGTTTGCTGCGTCTGTGTGATGACATCAAACAACTTGTCGACTTGTTGACTTGTTGGTTGACGGATAAATTGATCTAAAAAAAATCTTAGTAGTTGTGATTATAAATTTTCTTATTAGAAAATGCTCTTTTCTAATAAGATTGGTACTCAATCTTCTACCAAGTCCCTTGGTAGAAGAGTTAGGGTGCAGACTATATCAAGGTCATTTCTTTAGCACAAGGTAGTAGCTTACTTCTGAAGAGCATCTATCTTGTCAGCCTTGATGCCTTTCAGCAGCTCCTCCAGCAGGTCAGAGGTGTCAGATGGTGGAACAGGTGGTTTGACAGTAGGTGTGTGAGTGAACCAGCCAATTAGGAGACCCATACCAAAAAGCCCCAGCCCTGCCAGAAGGTACCTACGAAGAAACAGAAATAATCAATACATTAGGTTAGGTTTGCTCAATCCACTCGTTCCAAGATCATGAATGAACTGCAGAAATGCTGAAATACATTTCAAGAGAGACCTTGTGATATGGGAAATGGAGCTCAGCCTCTTGGCTGTGTCTAATACCCTAAAGGTGAGATGTGCAGACTGACATTTAAGAGGCCGCTGGTACCTTTCCATAGTAGTCGAGTCAGTCACAGCTGGTTCTAGTGGCTAAAAGTCTGAAAGCATCATTCAGACCTTCACGTAAAGCACCCTGCAGTGTAGCTAATCTGGATGACATGCCATTTGGAAAAAATATGGTTAACTTCCTCAGTTTGAATCAATGAAAAGCTAAATATTTATACGTGAATCCTAAAACTAGTTTAACCATAAGACATATTCATTAAAAGAGATGTTTGTTATATGTCACTTAGGATATAATGGACTAGAGGCGTTGCTTGAAAGTTTCTAAACCTGAATCAAAGTCTGAAGATAAATGACCAAAAACCAGATTTTTGAAAGTGTGTAGATCAGGTGGAGAGTGTTCATTGATTCATTGACGCAGAATTTCATAAAGTCACTTTTCACTTATTGAATTTACCTCAGCAAGAAGCATTGGAGTCGCCGTTGCCCTTTATGACCAGGAGCCCTGGAGAAGTGGGAGATGTAATTGGGATCTTCTTGTAGTCGTTCAAATCGTCCATGTGGTGAAACTGAGACAGACGGTTGGATGGGTTCCATAAGTTCAGGGTCTGGGTCAGGGCCAGCGTCCGAACAACCTGAACGTGAGAAATATATACAGACAGGTTCTCTCTCATGTAATTATGTAAAGAATTTCTGTGCAAAACATATTTTTAAAGCACACTATAAAACAGACACTTTTCCAGTCTGAAAAAATCGACCCACTTTCACAGAAAATTACTGAATACTACGTGCAGTATAAATATGTTAAACGTGTTAAATCGTACACAATCCAGAAAAAGATTATGCAAAACAATTCTTGATGGATCTGGTGTGAGTAGTTTTTGTCAACAAACTGGGATCATTATTAAATTAAGGTTCTCCATAGCAGCACATGACACAACAATAAATCCGATTTAACATGCTAAACAGCTGATAAGAATAATATCTTTCACTCCTCAAATGGTATTTTTTGACATTTACATGAGTCCGATTAATCTGGGATGTTATATGAATAATTCACCAGCTTATCATGTTGACTGCCCTGGGATCAGCCAGACAGTATTCATCTACTTTCAATATGCGCTCTAACTGTCCCGTAATTGGAGCACACTGATAAACATGTCAGGCAATACAGGATTCCTGTGTTACTAAAGACAATGAAAACGGAGGAATTGATGGATGGATGAGTTTTTAAGTTACTACTGAATTGTTGACTGTCAACATTTGAAGTAAATACCCTTTGATCCGAGTCCTACCTGATATCTGACAGTCTACGTGCTGCATCTGCATGCGGTCCATGCTGGGTTCTGCTTCCTGCAGGTCCTCCTTGTCCAGGTCCCAGTCAAGATCAAGCTCCACAGAGCAGTGCAGAACCTCTCCAACCAGTGGGCCAGCCTGGCTGTCACACACCTTCCTGTATGCCATGGTGTTACCTGGAATACACATGTATTACTTTGAAGCAGACTTTTCAGGAGAAATTGCACAGGAGAGTTGGCCTGAGGTGAGTTGGGTTGCTCACGCCGTGGTCGCATGTGCCGCAAATGCCCCAGGCGGGGGTTGTGGTGGGATTCACGCGCTCCACAGGGGAGATCAGGAGGCGCATTACTGCCCCTTGTAGATTTGCCCCCGTCGTATGGCAGACTAAATCTACAGGGACAATGAGACAGGCTAGTTTGAGATGAGCTAGTTCTGCAGTGCAGTTAGATTTGTATTCGACTTAACACCTACTTGCTCTGAGGTCAAGCCTGTGTGGGCAACGACAGCCTCGTGAGATCAAGGCGGTTGCAGTTCCTCTCCAGCGGCTGAAAAACCTCAGGCAATGATAGGAAACTCCTGGCTCTCACCTGATCTAAGAGCTGATTGGTTCAGATGTTGAATCCACAACACGATTTTAGTTTAGTAGAAACGTGTTGTATTTACTTAGACCAATGAATCTAAATATTTTTTCACTGTGGAGATCAATTCTTTTACAGAAGAAAGTCTGTGATTGCACTTTAATCTACAATCAGCTTTTTCTGATCACTGTCAAATCAGCATTTGCACAGATTTGTTCAGCCCTGACGGCATTTCTATTGACTGATTACTGTTTGTATTTATAGTTTAAACATCACACTGACACGATGGCAGCGCAAACCTCACAGGATATGAGAATTTGAGATGCGCGGTACAAACGAAAGCTTGAATGCTACTAGAAACATTAGAAACTGTCTGATTTAATAGCGGACCTTCAGACACTCTAAGTTCGCTTCAATCCACGTATTAATCATTTCAACCACAGCATTTTGCGTTCATGCACCATTAGACATGTGACCTTGCTAAAGCTAAAACTGAAATAAGTCACATTCCATTTGATCCGTTGCTGACTAACTGTTTTAATGATTTCTTGTCTCCCGTTTAGCGTTTTTTCCAGCATCTCGGGTGTTAGTCACGCAGCTCCTCTCTCGTGGCGATGCTATGCTAGCTTTAGCAGGTGATTCGGTCATTAGCATTAGCACGGAGCTAGCGCCAGAGGGAAGCCTGCTCCATACGAAAGTGAGCAGAGGCTGTGCGCCTCACGATCTGGGGGTGAATTAGTCGAATTAGTTGAACTGTTGTTGACAGTGTATTGACAATTATTACCCCGCACAGCTGTTCTCCCCCTGCTCTGTCTGTCCATACCAGTTGGTCCTCGCTGTTCAAAAACTGTAAATCCTGTCAAAAAGCCGAGACTCATACTGGCAGAACCAGGACATGTTGTGTCATATGTGTCAACACAGGACAAGTTGATCTCCTTTTTGGGGTAAAAATGATCATTGGAAGATGAAAATTGACTGAAGGAGGCAAGAAAAGAAATTAAAAGTTGATTAAAATCGAAAGGTGAATGCTAGAAGCGGGGATGACGTTGCTGATCTAAGAAAGTGAAAATTCCCCAGTACACACTAATGAAGAAGTTGGGAAAAGTTTGAAAACTGAAATTGCCACAACTTAAAAACTATACAACACGGAGACGGTCATTTTGATGCATTATTTGTGTCGGTGCCCCCTTTTGTTTGGGATGCATTAAAGTTGATGGATGAATAAGCTTTAAATCTTTAAAGAGGCCAGTTTAGAGGTGGAGAACAATAGATGCTTGCATTGCATTGCACTGCTGGCACCAATAAAGAGAAAATGAGGATAACATAATTGGGAGAGCTTTCCGGCTCTACCACAATCTCACCACAACCTCATTTTCTATTGGTGGAATTAACATTAGTGCTGTCATCATCCATATAACCCAGAAAAAGTAGCTCTGTTCGCTAAAAGCATTCCTGGGGTTATGTAAAAAAGACTAAATCCTGAACACACTGACCTACAAACACGGTCACTATTGAAAAACTATTGAACTAGTGGCAAACTAACTGGCTTCACTGCAATTAAGATTACTTACCTAATGTTTTTCTAAAAGAAAAAATAATTTCTGATGTTACTAAGCAAGAAAAAAGAACCCATCCACGCTGGAATGGATTCTTTGTGTTTCAGAGATTTGGTGATTATAGAGTTACAAGTACAACAAAAGCAAAAATAATCTGCACTGAAAGCTCTGTAGCTTACCCAGAGACGTGTGCACTGGCAGCCAGGTATCAGTCACCTGGGTCAGACTCACAGTAAGTCATGTAAGTAAATGTGAGAAATGTGATTAATAGCTAAGTGACTGACCAGACCCTCTCAGCACACAACAGTTATGATACCAAAATCACCACAGGCTGCTGCAATGCATTACCACACAATTATGTGACTGAAAACACAAGTTAGACCAGCGGACAGAGTTAAGGACTGGGTGTGTGTGTGTGTGTGTGTGCGCGCAACTGGGGGAGATGTGTGTTTATGTTTGTTATGTCCAGTAAAACAAGCTTTGAGTTCAACACAGGCTCTAAGCATCATTAAATCTTATCAGGGCTGAGATGACATGCATGAAGAACATCTGTGTCTGTGTGTGTGTGTGTGTGTGTGTGTGTGTGTGTGTGTGTGTGCCTGCGTGTGTGTGTGCGTGTGTGTGTGTGTGTGCACCAGTTGTATAAAACTCCCAGCTTGTGTCTTGGTTTATCATCAAGTTTAACAGTCCCTTTTACACGCTTTATCAAAGTCAGAATTAACTGCCCAAGCAATAGTCATAAGAAAAGAAAAGTCTTAGGCAAAAACAAATGCCTGGAAACTGCATCAAACTTAGAGACTGTTATTCAGAGAAAATTCCATTTAGTAAATGGTTTACTCGAATCATTACGTGTTCAAACCCTCTGTAGCCAAAGAATAGACAGAGGAAGCCAAGAATCGCGTGAAGCTCAGCGTTTATAATGGATCAACTAATGTTCACATTAACCACTAAACCCAATTAGAAAGTAAGGACATATGATGCAACTGTGAGTCGTGCCATTTCAGTTTGCTGTAGCAGCAGTTTGCGTTTCAGAGTGTACTATGAGTACGGTCAGAATAGGATCATCAGTGGTGATGCTGGTGATTGTAGATCAGATATTTTATAATTGCAAATCTCCAACTGTGTCACAGGAGTGTTTTCTCAAGAGCAGGTGGAGGTAGAAATAGGAATCAAGAGAGGGAGATACACAGATAAAAATCGTTAAGAGTCCTAGAGAGGAAGGGTATAAGCACACGAGGTCTCTGCAAAGCCAGGCAGAAAAGAGGAGGTAAAGTGTTTATAGATGAAGGACAGAGGCTAAAAAGCAGAGGGAAGATGGCATCAATCTTCAATGCTCCACCACACTTTCATTACTTCTAGCTCAATGCAGATGAAGGACTCTCTGAGCAAAATGGAACAAAAGTTCATTTAACTGCCGACCTCTTGTTACAGCCACACACACACTGCAGTGGGCTTTTAGCCTGATACCCATCACTGCTGTAGGCTGAACGTCCTACTACTACCTTGTCTTTCTTTTCACTCCTTTTTTTGTACACACGTGTGACTGCTGTTCAGGTAACAATGAGCTATTTCAATTTCAGCTGAACATTTAATTAAAGATGACGCAGTTGCCCCAAAACCGTCGATTAGGTGAGTGCCTGCAATTACTAATTTAACCTTTTCCAATTCTTTCTGTTTGAGAAGGGCACATTTATAGCAAAAAAAGCAATGAACTCTTATCCAAAGAAAAACAACAAGCACAAAACTCAATAGACCCTCACTCAAAGTACATTTCCTGATTTTGTGAGCAGTCAAAGGCAGACCCCAAAGCCCACTTCACTTCTTCAGCAACATGAGCTTTATCTTAGCAATCTGAGAGGTGGAGAACGCAATGTACAGGTCGCCATACATCTGCAGGGCTGACATATAGAGAAACACTCACACTGTGCTCGTCGTTGGGTCACAGTATAAAGACCGGCCTGTATATTGGCTCTCGCCAATAATCCACCACAATGTCAGTGTTTTTTATATATTGGAAATCTTTATTATGTCATAATCCTCATCCTCTCCGTCCTCCTCGGCTAGTCCTGTTACAGCTTTTATATTTCTTCATCTGCAGATCTGTCACAATTTGCTGTACAGTAATAATCGCTCACACACTGTAAATCCCGTAACCATCTTAATCCTCAGTGTGCCAGAGACAGTAATTATCTTAAGAAGAAGGAGAGAGACGGTGCTCTTGTTTAGGGATTTACTGCAGGTGTAATTATATGGTGGCGCATTGTTTTTCTTCTCATAAGTAATGAAACTACACTGGGTTTTTAACCTCAGGCTACTGCATGCAGTTTAAGTTAAATTCTACTGCTCCGTCTTTGTAATTCTTCTTTGTGAGAGAAGCTGTGTGAAAACGGACACAGTCAGAGTGTTGCTTTTAGTTTCCTCAGATGGATCTGATCTGCGGAGGTGACAACATAAACTTAGCACAAAGTAATCTACTGTTGGCCACTGTGCTAGTTTGAGTAATATCACGCCAGCAGAAGAACAGGCAAGGCTCGAATGTGAAACACACAGCTAGGTTCATGTGTGTTTCTCTTTTTATAGATAGACTCAACAGAAGTTGTATAAAATACATTTTGTTGAACGTAGGAACCTAAACTGGTTTTAATAATAGTCCCCTGATTTAGCAGCTCAAAAGTAATTAAACAAAATTATTAGGTTAATGTAATGGAATGTTTGCCTCAACTTTGAAACCTATACTCATTACTATATCTGGGTTTTTCTATTGGCAAAGCTTTGCAAAGGCCTTTCCTGCAGCAGACTACACTATTTTGGGAGTGTTTCCCATTAAATGGAATTTTGAAAAATTGAAAAAAAATACTGAATGAAAAATTTTTGATACACAAGGACAAATGTTAAATTGAATGTGTTCAAGTACGTTGAACGTAGTCACTGAATTCAAGTCCAAGTAATTTGCATTCGGAATTTAATTACATGTGGAGCTTTCAGATGTGGTTTAATTATTAGAATTGATTGTATTTAATAACCTTTGAAAGAATATATATATATTTTTGGTTAATATCAAACTACTGGATTTGCTGCTGCATCACTGCCTCCTTGTCATCCCCATTCAGATGTCATTGATGGTTGATGTGTGTGAGGGGGCAACTCGTGCCATCATGTCTACAGGAGAAAAGTTTTAAGGCTGCGCCTCTCGCTGTGGTTTTGGAATGAAAACCAGAACGTTGCTTTTTAATCTCACAGCTCCATTTGACACTGTTAGTTTTTGCCACTGTCTTGAAACCGTCTTCCAGCTCCACCTGCCTGTCCTGGCATCTCAGAGGGCTCGGGTAGATTCTGGCATAGCGGGAGTTGCCGTGTGTGCACTTAGAATGCTTCCATGTCATTCCCAACCATTCCCAGTCTTAACATGAAAATGCAAATGTGCCACAATGAAAAACAACTAAAAGCTTGACTAATTCAACCACTTGTGTTTTTCACTGAGTGATTCATTCTGCCTCCATCATATGCAGATGAAAGTGGGTCTTTTTTGTTGTAGTCTTACAGAGGCAAACCTAAGATCTGCATAACAAAAAATGATGCAACAACTGCTGTGTTTGACCTTCACAGCTCTCCATAATCGTAAACAGCTCGGTGGCTTTGAAGAGGTGAGGAACAATAGCATTGGTATGCAGGGACAAAGTTGCCCTTCAAATCCTTCATCTGATATCAAATACACAAAGGGACACACACACACTTATCTGTTTAAGCCTGCTACTTATATAGGAAGACAAATTCAGGCACGAGGAGGAGAATTGGCTTTCAACTCGTCTCTTTCCGCTCAAAAGAGGCCAGTGGGTCAACTTCGCATGTGTACTGTCTTTCACTAGTCGAGAGTAAACGTTTGCTGGTGAGGTGGTCAAACACGTTCAGTGTGATCAGGGCACAGAGACAGAGGCGAATATTGCACCCAACGCAGCCTCACCCGTGATTTCACTTGACAGGAACGTGTCAGTTGCTTTACTTACAGGTGAGCTGTCAATCGTAGACACCCCCCCCCTCGCCAGAAAGACGCGGTGTGGGTGTGCAGAGAGAGAGAGAGAGAGAGAGAGATGCTCACGGAGACAAATTATTCATAATCCCACTCAAATTATTTATGAAAGCATTCTCAAAGCTACTGCCATAGAATAAAACCACTGGGGGACAAATAAAAGCAAACAAAACGTGGTGTAATGAATAGTGAGAATGAGCGTATCCATGGAGACCTTGGGCTAACATTTCGTGCTGGTCGGCAGCAAATTAGGCTTAATTGTCTGCTTGCTCGCAGAATATTCCAGATGTGGCTGTTTGGGAACATGAATGTCAAATCAGCATCTGTGAAAATGAGACAAATTAATGAACATTTAACCTAATAATGGGCTCTCGAGCTACAACAATGCAGTAATGCCCTACGTGTTTTTTGTTTCAAAGCTTCAAAGCGGCAACAGGTTCATTTAGAACCTAGTTGTCATATTTCTTTCTGGCGTCTGCAGAGAGACAGAATCAACGCACAGCTTATTGGAATCCATTTAATAGCACGGCCAAAGGTGGCGTCAGTTCATTTCTGCATAAAATATAACCTGAGTCTCTTGTGCCTGTATCCATCTATAACAACGGCATCAACATCTGCCTGGTGCCATGTAGCTGTGAGAGTTTGTTACAGGCTGCAGGGCCATCAGAGAAAAACCTTTATTTTTATAGTGTTCATGAATTAAAGATGGCTTCCCCTGGGGTGTTGGGGGAGAGTTGAGCCATTATGGATCCCTCTCTCTCTCCTCCGCATTAAATCTCCTGAATACCACAGGCCATGTCTCAGGATGTTAGACACGGAAAACAATAACAGCCAAACATTCTTATCTTGCTGTTGTTTTGTATTTCCTCCTCTCCCGCTCCCTTTCTTGTTTTCTCTCTCTCTTTTCCTGCCTTCGCTCTTGTACCCGCCACAATCCTGGCCCTGAAAGTTCAAACCAGTTCATCAAATATTCTGCTGTGATCTATTCTACTCCATGTGTGTAACCCACTAGTCGACAGGTTCTCTGGTGCATTATGGCTGAAGGTCAGGGTTTCTTGTTCTGTGCTGGTTGTATTATGGGGAAAAACAGGCAGATACGGATTAGTATCAGTATCAGTAGGATAATGGACAACTTCCGCGTCAGGAAGCATCAGAACACACTCTGAATTTCACCAACATCAATCATAGTGCTCTGTTTTGTGAATATTAGATCTATCTTAAAAATGTCATGGTTGGAACTTTGACCCACAAAGGAATTGTGGGTAAAACTAGAAAAAGAAACATGATACATATAAAGAAAAATACCATGACAGTGATCATCAAAGTTACACCAACTCTCCAGCAGAGTCCTGGCTTTTGTGCCCCCTAACTTCCTAACTAAGCGACTTTGTTCCTGAAAATACTAAATTACCTAACGCGGCTGGCGTCACAATTACCACAGTCGCTTGAGGTGCCAAAGTACAATATCAATTAAAAGCTGCAATTTATAAAGTAAAAAATGGGGGATGCTGTGATAGGCTCCAGCACATGCCGCGGGGACAGGATGGAAGGATTCTAAGTTACTTATTGGTTGGAAGCATGAGCCTCACTCCAAAGCTTTAGAAGAGCTTATCTGTGCACTGCTGCAAGGCTCTTAAAGAAAGCTGGATCTCGAAAAAAGGAAGAAAAAAGTTGCCTAAAACCAAAGCAAGTATTGTTGTTCGCATCTCAACATAATCAAACTGTCTTGACATAATGAACAACATAATGAAATTCAGGATCTTATGATTGTTTCCAATAATGATAAAGGCTGATAGACCTTCTGCCACAGGGACTCCGTTTATTCGACCCACTAGAGACGCATTAAAGGATCAAATAAACTATGTGGTCAGTTGGGTCTTGTTGGACTTAAAGCATTGTCTTGTCTAATTATGTTTATAATACATTTGTATAATTTGTCTACTTTCATTATATGATGTTTCAAAAAATCAATCCACAGTAAGATGCAGTTGGAAAAAGCAGGTAAATGGACCTTAGCTAAGGCTTCTTAGTTCAATCTTTGTTTCCATGCTCTAGAATAAACTATTTTTCTTCTGTGTTTGTTGTGTTGGAATCATTGACAGTGCATTATGCTGTAAACGCATACTCACATATGCCCTTAACATGAGCCTGTCATCTGTTTTGTCCACTAAAACCTTAACCACTGGGATAGATGTGTTTTAGAGGTGATGCCTCACGTCGCCATATGTACCAATACGCTGAGTGTGGACCGAGACCCAGTGCAGCTGAGACGACTGAACTTTTAACATTAGCCATTTATCTCATGTATTTAATCCTACTGGAAGCAGCTGTTCCGGGCTCACTTGATAAGTACACAACACATACACAATCCCAAACCACAAGGTGTAGTTTTGCTTCACAGAAACACATAAGTGTCCTCTTCTTCCCGTTGCCCTTGGTTATTTCTTTCAGTTCAACTTCAAAGAAAACACTAATCCCATTAGTTGAAAGCCTGAGACTCAACTTTGTGTCTCTAACTTTCTGTGGTTTAAATAAACCTCTCACAACATGATAATCAGCCTGAATAACATCCATTATATACTGTTTGTACTAGGAAACAAGGTCAGTCTGCTCACATCCAACCTTTCCTGCATTAGCCATTTTTCTGGTACACCATTCTATACATTTATTATGATGACTCCAGCTTTCCATGCATTGCATCTTGTCAGACATACAGTATGTTAAATCAACGTAAACAGTCATTATTTACAAGCTGTTTTTTCTGTAAAGATGAGCCTGAAAGGAGTTGTTCGCTTGTTCTTTACTAGTACATTAACCACGGTTGAGAACAAGAAACATGGCGAAGAAAAGGGTATATAAAGGAAGGTGCAACATTTTCTTTTTGGACCAACTGTACAGAATATTGCCCCAATGTAGGACTAAAATGGACACTGCTGCTGTAAATCAACAGGAATCACGTGGCAGGGGCTCTCAATGCTTCACTGGTGCTAGCCGAGATGTCCCAATGAGTCAATGAATTACCACCTTAAGATCTTTGGAGGAGAACTGGTAGCCTAATAATATTACATATATCACATAACGATCACGTCCGGCGTTTGTTGCACCTTTGTTGTACTTTATTTCCCCCTTTTCCATGGACCACCGCCACATATAACACCACCTGTCACAGTGTGTCATACCAGCAATAAATAATTGGCTAAAATGCAAAAAAAATAAAATACCAGCCCTGAAAGCTTTGTGTCCCGTCAACCAACGATGTCAAGGAGGGACACACTTTCTGCATCAAACCGTGACGCCATCCTTAATGCAGGTATAAAGACGACAGTTGGGATGATGTCATACTGTGATATGAGAACAAGCTGTGGTGGTTATACATGCTCCAATTACTCGTCTCAGTATATTTCACAAATTGTATTGGTGCATCAGAAGTTACAACTACAACAAATCAACAGAGTCCCAGGCTGTCTTATTGCATGTTCCCGTCTGGATGTGTCAGAAACCAAGACTCAAACACAAGGTTTAGTGCAGCACCATTGTATCATCATATCATCATGTGATCATCATACTAGTCACATCATTTTGCTTCCTTTACTGAGCTAAAGAAACTCACATCTTCTACTTTACCATAACATAGACAAGTTGAGTAAGGTATGCACTGACATGAAAGAATGAGTGAATGTGTCTTTAACTTACTCTGAATCCGATGGCAGCCCTTGAAGTGTTGTTATGAATTAGCAGCTGTTAACATGCCACATATTGGGGATGTGTGATTTTGAGAAGTTGTCATTTTGCCAGTGATGCTAAATCCTGAATAAAGCTCTCAGGGGACTGGTGACTGTAAAGAGATTGAAAATTATGTAAATATGGTTTTCATGGCAGGAAGCACTGACAAATAATTTGGCCTCTTTCTAAACCAATTAAACTATTTTGAACTGGGTTACTACTGTTTAGGGTTTTTTGTAAAGGTTCCAACATGGCTGACGTCTTTGACAGGCTGCACATTCTCTTTCCTCTTGAGAGTCTCTAGCTGACAACGACATATCTCCCGAGGGCCCACATACAGTAATTACAAACCTGTGCCCATACGCCAAAATATACACACACTCACACTGACAAAAACCCCAATCATTGTATTTCATTCTGTTCCTGACAGCTGCCATAAGTCCCCTCTGCTACCAATCCTTTTATCTGACAACAGCATCATGCATGGCTAAGGGGATATCTACACCCACGCACATACACATTAACAAGAGTGAAGACCTCCATCTCCCCATCGCGGTAACCCTGAACACATCTCCTGTTTGATCTCTCCCATCTATCCCCCTGTTTAATCCCCAATTTTCTCTTGGCCTTCACCAAATAAAATGCAAATAGAACATCCTGCATAACCTGGGGCGTCATTTATCTTAATTATAGTGCCAAGTGTGGATCCCCACGGGGTGTTGATATGCTAGCGCAGTTAGCGTCATTAGCCTGTGTCAAACCATTAATTACATATGAAGTCTATCAGTTAGCTCATGCTGAGGTTTCCATTCACTCTGGACTTCAGCATGCAGAAAAAGAAGAACGACAAGTTTATTTCTCTTGGTGTGCTGGAAAAATACTCTCTCAACATCCTTTGGTGTGTAAGAAACACAAATTGCATGTCAATTGCAGAATCAGTAATAATCACAATGTCCTTAAGAATATTGTTCAAGTACTTTTATACATAAACAGGTTTTCACACTCCTTGAAATGAGCTTTTGATGCCGTTGTAAACTAACTGTGAGAACCAAAGGGCCACGGATTTGATGAATGGTTGACCAGTGAAGCATTAGACACTATCTTCGTGACCCTACAACTACAACTCAACTGTGAAACCGTACGATGCTGAGAACGACACACAGTTAGGGGATGTTCTTTGCCCTGAGTCGAGTCTTTCAGACAGACCGACTTCAGGGTACCTTTAGAACAGGGGTGTCCAAACTCAGTCCTCGAGGGCCGCAGCCCTGCTGGTTTTCCAAGCATCCATGCATTTGTGACTTCTGATTGGCTGAACACACCTGATCACCTTGATCAGCCAAGGTGATCAGGTGTGTTCAGCCAACAACCCTCTGGCATGTGCACAAGTGCAAGCTAACTACTACAGGTTACTGATGAGTGAATGTCCCATTTAAGATGCTCAGGGGGAGAGACTTTCTTTGGTAATACCAATGTGGCCACAGTGTAAAACATCTGGTAGCATGACCTTTGAGTGGCAGTATTTCCTAACAGCTACATGTTAACACAGTTCTACCTGACTATAAAAATCAGGAAGAATGAAGGGTATAAATGTCCTTTTAGCCACCATTATTCGTTGTTGCTTTGAATAAAAGTGTGGCATTGAATGGCGAAGCGGCTGAGCTCAAGTGAAATATTTAAGCACAATGACAGACAAGTTAGGTCTGGAGAAAATAATCGCTCCATCATGAGGATGGTGAACTTTACACACAGTTTCTGAACAGGTACTGTGAGACATGCACCTGAGAAAACACGCATTCTTTTGAGCTGTTGGTCTGTGTTTTCATTGCAGTGTCACATTATACCTGTGATGTGTGTTTTAATGTGCTCAGATATACTGTTAACACCCACGTTTTCACCAACGTGTCATGGGAAAATGAGAGACATAAATAGGGTTGATTAGCTTACCTGCCCTGTGGCTCACATATGATGAACTTCTACTCTGTCAAAGTCACACCTTCTCCTAAACCTTCTGTACACAAAACACACAATTAGCTAAATATAGCGGAGATCAAGCTGCTGAACAGCTAATGCATATCACTCATTATCGCCAGCCACGGTCACTGGTACACACATGCTTGCACATCCACACACACACACACACACACAAAGTCACCTTCTCCCTTCCTTAGAGATGATGACAAATGAGTATGTGTGGACAGATGTGGACATCTAAGATTATCTAAGATTATCAGTTAATATGCAGATCAAATCAGAGTCAGGTCAAGTAATGGAACAACTCAAGTCACACGTGAAACACACAGGAGCACAGGCTTCGTGACACTGCAACTCAGGTGTCAGGTGTGAATCTGGAAGGTGCTGCCTTATTAAAAAAACAGATTTATGGGTTTTCACAATCAAAGTCTGACCTTGACAACACTGAGTCATAGCTCAAATATAGGAGACTTCTGAAGACCTTATTCTTGTAACAGGAGTGGTCAACCAACAAAGATCACGCTAAGAATAAGGAGAGTCACAGGGAGATCACAGTGAATCCCAGGGAAGCGTAATATTAATGTTCACGAGTCCAGTGGACGTTCTGATACATGTGTGTGTATCAGAACTAAGGGAGAAGCTACTACTCTAGAGGAGGGCTGTAACAGAGAGGATGATGCATGCAATTCCTTCCAATTTGGCACAAGTGTCAACTTGGACACTTGGATGAATTTGGATGAACTGAGGAGAATGAAAAGACCAAAGGTCGAATATTGTGTTCACTGTGACTTTGTGTATGCCTCGATTTCTTAATGCTATATCTCAAGAACAAACATATGAACCAAACATCCACTTGGTCTCATGCGTAACCTTATTAGAATAAGTCTGGAAAGACAAACAACACCACTTAGCAAAGGGGACAACTGCCCAAAGACTAAAGAGTAAAACTGCAGAGACACAACACACTGATTACAACTGAGTCACAAAGCAACCACCGAGAACGCTGCAAGAACATGAATTTTGAAAGTGTTGCCGGATTAATATCACTTTACCTTTTGGCTTCACTTTACTGGCTCTGGCACAGGAAGAGGACATCCTCATTCTTTGTGCCACCATTAATTAACCCATAGTCAGTCAGTCAGAGGCTCGACTATATAATGGAGAAAAGCAACATGTCGGCCTACAAAGGCAAAATACGCATGCATACGTAAAACCACGAATGAATACACACACAGCTTCAGCTCACCTTGAGGCACAATTCTTCTACACTCCAACATCTTACTGCAGTTCCAATTTACCTGGCAGCCCCTCAGGCTATGTGTGTGTCCCCGTGTATAAGCGCGTGTCTGTCCCTGGCAGGATTCTCGGCCAGCCTCAGTGAACAGATGGTCCTCCAGCAGGTAATAATGACCCAAGACAAACTCTTTAAATTGATTATACCGTAGTGAGGGCGGACATGCAGGGTATCACTGCCACGAAGGAGGGAGAGGCAGAACAACATAATGAAAGCTGAAACTGAATGAAGATACGTGTATATAGCTGGAAAGTGATTAGGAAGACAAATGGAAGCATCTCCAGATTGCAACATTGTTCAGTGCAAAGCAATAGAAAAGATTTGTTATGGCAGGCGTGGTACCGTTATCACCAAGGTCATTTCTTTGTTTTAGTCTCGTTATCAACTCGAACAAAAGCAGTAATCATTTCAATTATGCTATAATAACTGCAATAATGAGAAGTGGGAGGACACGAATGGTCTGATGGACGCAAGATTGGACACAAACAGTCACATGAGTAGACGGGTTGTAAACAAGCCAAGAGCTTCTGCGCGTTGTATGAACTATATCCAGGTCGTTCATTGTCCTGTGCATTGCTTGATTCTAGGTTAAGTTCTAGGAATCATATCAGAGCAGGTTTGCTTTGATTCGGCCTGGAACTCTCATTTCTCTCCAAGATTTTCTAATTTGTCTGTAATTTCCATCGCTGGTTTTGAATACGTTCATTTCTTTTTCACTGCTGTGAGGCAGCTCCACGCGACAACTCCACCGCCTTTTCCAAACAAATATTTAGAACTGATCGTGTCTTGTTTTCAGTCGTATGTGGTGGTTTATTTATGCTGCCATTACTGGCGTGCTTCTGGCCAAAGTTGTACACCTCCCCTACGTCTACATTAGTGAAACTAAAAGGGAGTCCATCCAAAAGACGTTTAGTGAGCCTTTTTGGTCTCTTTTTCTCATCTTGCAAGAAGGTCAAGTCCTCATGTAAGATCTGAGTTAATCCAAATATAATCACTTGCACCAAACTCATTTACTCACTAACGATTTGAATTTGACATTCAGGACGCTGATTTATTCACTTACTCACCCAGTTTGAGGATGCTGGGATGTATTTTTCCATTCTCTTTTGTTGAAATTTCAAACACTTCCACAAAATCTGCTTGACAGCCAGATGGAAAACACTGTTGCTCACAGCGAGAGAAAGGAACAAGGATAGAGAGATTTTGAGAGAGTAGGAGGAAAAACGTTAAGTAACAGTGAGTCTGACGGACGACGACACAGAGACACAGAGAGATAGCTGCGAGTCAAACGCTCGGGCAACCCTGAGGCAATGAGTAATTTAGATACAAACTCTTTCCCTCCAGTATTCGAGGTAATGTGACGCACACACACACACACACACACAGCAGGCAGAGTGCCCTTCCTGCAGGGCCTATTAGTTGCCATTGGCAGTGCGTGCAGTGCCTGGGCTCAGTGGTCATATCATAGCCAATGGCTCACTAAAGACGTGGGGATGATGGATACTGACAAAGTGACAACATATTAAAATAGCACTGCATCTAACAAGGTGGCAGTAACACCTTCGTGCTGAATGTCCACGAACACTAATTAAATCAGAACAAATCCTGCTAACAAACATGCTAATATATGTAAAAGTGTGGTCATTTGAACGACTTTATAAAAGCACTGGCTTTCATAGACTCATAGAAATGAGGAGGACTTGGTGGTTGTGGTGATTTGTAATGAAAACTGCGCTGTTTGCTCTGCATGTCGATGCGTCTCGTCTGGTGTTTGTGTGGTCAGGATTATAGCATGTTCATCAAAGGCAGGAATGTTTATAGGAGTTAAAGTCCCTGCTGTCTATGTGTCCTAAAGATCAAATCCCACAAAACATAAGAGCTGATCAAAAAGCATTCCAGCAATGCACACTGGCAGCCAACATCCCCACACATCGGCTTTATGCTTTCCATTAAAAAGGAAACTAAAAGAAAAAGGAAAGTAAAGCAGCGCGGTGTCCAAACTGACATACATGAAGAGATTACCTCAAATGATGTTCATCTTCTGCTGCTGGGTGCTAATAGCCACCAACATAAAAGAGGCGGTGGTACATCTGTTTTTAATTTGTTATTCTTTTTCCCAAGAGTTTTTTTTAACTTGTGCGAAGGCATATTTTATCTGCCTTACTATTTATGTACCAAGTTCTACCTATTTATGGTCACACTAGTGGTTCCACTTAATGCCCTATTATCTACCTTACTAGAAAATACATATATTCTATTAAGCCATGTTTACGTGCCGTTTACTGTGCTCATGTACAATGCTGTTTCATATTTTTTACTTCAATTGTAACGTGTGTGTATTTTATTTGTGTTGTAGTAAAGAAGATAACTGAGAAGATTCAGTGAAGTGGCTTTAGCCAAATCCACTGGGTCTTTCAAATTTGTCAGCCAGGACAGAATAACTTCCTTAATAGCACGAGTCACGAGTGCTCTACAATACTAAAAGGTTGGCAATGATGATAATATATCAACAAAGGACTTTATTTATTTCACCTCACAGCGGCCTGGTAGCTCAGTGAGATAAGTCAGACAGCCAGCCCATCACCCTTACGAGGTGTGTCCTTGGACTCACTCAGCGCTAGCTCCCTGGGCAAAATACTAAATTAATTGTATCATATAAATGTGATCAGTGACAATAAAGCTGATTCCTCTTCTACTTCTTCTTTATTGCTATAATTTCAATATGGCTGGGTGAACCAACAGCAACCAGTTCAGTTCTGGCCGTTTCAAAGTGTGAATTCCTCTTGACCACAGAATTTGTTTCACTCTATATGGTGGGTGACAGATTTTCTTGCAGTTACCACCAATTTCAGAAGGTTAAGTTTTTTCTTTGCATGTTCTCCTTTTGCCTTTGTGGGCTTCCTCCCATAATCCAAAGCCATGCATCTCTTGGCAACTTGAAACTGCGTAGAGAAATGGATGTGGGTGTAAATGTCTGTCTCTACATGTTGATTGGGCCATGGTATAGCAACATGTCAAGGATGCATCCAGCTTCATGCACAGTGACAGCTGGGATTAGCTCCAGCATCCCAGTGACCCCTAACAGGATAAACAGCATATATAGATAATGGAGAAATGAATGAGGGGTCATGCAGGCAGTTTGTAAACAAGCCCACAGTGTGGCCATATCATGTACAATCATGTTCTACGGATCAGATTGTGGGGTGATGACATTGTGGCTGGTCTTAATCACATTATACTAGATGTGTTTGCAATTCTCTTTCAATAATGTAACCCTCTTACACCATTAACCACATTTCACAGTCTTGATTAATTTCATTCCCACCAGACACATGCACTATAATCCAACACAACAGCTTTAATGGATGTAATGGACTTCGCTGTTGTTGTCAGGGTCACTTTGTGTACGCATCCGCTGCACCACCAACCTAACCCGCCTCATAAGGGCATGCTCAGATAACCCTGATCGATCTCTTAAATGTATTGTGCAAAAAGAGACACACTTGACCTTCCTTTTCTGTCCTTGCCGAGTCCTCTCCTTAATCACCTGACGCCGGCAGAACTCGTAAGGATTTTTTCTGCTACGTTAAAAGCTCAGTGAGAGCATTCACAAAATGTTTGTGAAAATGTCTGCAGGGCTGGGTGGAAAGATATCAGCGGAGAGCTGTTTCATAACGACAAATCTGAGGCCAGAGGGATGTGAGGAAAAGTTTATTTCGTCATGCTCCCTACAACTACACTGATCCATCAAGTCTTTCATTTCCAATTTGCAGTATCTTTCTCAAATGCACCTCTTGTATGCTCTGGCTCAGCCTTTTGCATTCAGTGCCCCATGCACACAAAAATATTGCTTTCGCGCAATCGTGCAAACAAACACAATCACCATTATATATTAATGTAATATCCACTTGGTATCGAAAGGGGCAGCTTCACTTTGCTGTACAGATAAAACCCTTAATGAAAGTTCTGATTTGTGATATGAAGTTTCATGGGTAAAATTTGATGTTTGATTTGATTAAATAAACACAGCTTGTCTCCAGAGATACGTATGTATGTATGTATGACATTCACGTTCATGCAGATATAAACACACAAAGATGTCTCCACTGTATCCAGTGAGCAACACCTGTCAGGTCCCACACAGAGATGATAGCTTAAACTGCTGAGAACACCTGAACTAATGTATCTCACTACCATTACAATAATTATGAATACAAATATAATTACTATGATCCAGTGACTGTATAACGATAGGTTCAATAGGCCGAGTGTAATGTGCAGAGAGTGACAGATGCACTATAATGGTTAACGGTGTGTTTTGGCCTACAAGGTGGATGGCAGCGTATAACTGACTGAAACGCATCACACGCAGGCAATGTAGCAAAGCAACAACACAACACGAGCCCTGGCAGCGGAGAAAAAGAGGTTGTGGTTGATTAACTGAACGGAGTCAGAGAACGAGTGGGAGAGGGAAGGATTTTAGCTGGAGTTCAGAGAGATGTGGAATGCCAGGATGCTTTTAGAGGATCAAAGACTGTGCATCTGCACGCACTTGTTACAGGATCAGAAAGGCCAGACTCACGAATTCTTCTACAAACTTTCTTTGAATACATGCTGTAGATCAGCTTTTCTCTCGCAAACTCGTTTCCTGGAGGAGTTGCTATGCGTGTGAAGCAGCACTTGCACCACAGCAGAAAACTGTCCACTGAAACCCGATACTAATGAAATTCTCTGATACAGCATCTCTACCACATAACTCTAAACTGTCCACTGATACCAGTACAAATGAAATTCTATGAATCAACATTTAGACTGGATGGCACTAGTGCTGCCCACTGAATCCAATACTAATGAAATCCTCTAAAACTGAATTGCAACCAATAACACTCTCTATTGTGGGACATCAGTTTTTCCCTTCCCTTGCC
Source organism: Microctenopoma steveboyesi (assembly GCA_032359275.1). Classification (NCBI taxonomy): domain Eukaryota; kingdom Metazoa; phylum Chordata; class Actinopteri; order Anabantiformes; family Anabantidae; genus Microctenopoma; species Microctenopoma steveboyesi. The sequence continues at coordinate 1,660,401 of JAUMHF010000019.1, read as the reverse complement.
CGGACAGTGCGGCTCCCTCCGTGACCGCTCAGTTGGAAAAATTGCAGGGGACTAAGACTATGTTATTGTTGCTTATTGTGTTATGGTAACTTAATGGGAACTTCCTGGATAACTCTGAATCAATCACCGGGCGCCACATACTGCAGCTCAACTGTAATCCATCCATTAACTAATCATTAACTACGTTTTTTGTGCTCCGTCAAGTTACACATCATACGGAGTAACTACCGCTAGTCTCTCAGTCGTTCATGGTAATCTGAGAAGGGTTTAGTATTGGACAATAGTGGCAGGAGGTTTTGAGTGGCACTTGTTTTAACTATTTATTGTTTATGCTGAGACACGTTGTCTCTCGTTCATTCCTCAGCAAATATTCTGGTATCTATCTTTCACACAGTTTAAGTACTCTTACAAACTGTAATGTTGCCATGTGATTCAATATTTTAAAAACTTTATCATCACTACCAAAGGAAATGGACACATTCACTTAGAAATGGCTTCATATATTAGACCTTTTAATCAGCAGTGGCCAGCCCAAGACCAAAAAAGGAATTTACACAATAATGTCACCTAAGTTTCAGAGTTTGAACAGACATTATTTGAAATGGCTTCACTGAGCCAAAGTGGAATATCATCATGAGGGATGAACAGGAAAGGCCTGATAAATCTATCTCTGACGTGGCAGAGCAACATTTACAGGTGCACAATGCTTACTCAATGCTTTTGATTAAAAACCATGTAGTTTGCCAACATTAGCCGACACAAGCTGATGTCATATTAGACTGCACCGTGTCTGCTTTATGCATAATTCCCTTTTTATTCAGAGTATTTCTGCATAAAACACGTGCGTGATGCACTTCTAGTATAGTTGGGATGTAAATGCTCAGCGTACAGTACTAGGTTCCATGTATTACTGCATCCAACTGGCTCCTGGCTGTTGAAAAGGATCTGTAATTTGATTCTGAGTATCAGTCTAACAAAAAGACACACTGTGCACATGATATCCAAGTAGCATCAGACTCTGACTGTGGTTGTGTAGCTCTGACCCACTTCCCAGACTGGAAAAAGCTGGCTGAGCCAGTCAGCCCACTGAGCTCCAGGGCAGTTGGCTGTGGGTAAGACAGGTCTGTCTGGTAATGTGTTGTGCTGGGAGGCTGTTAACTTGGGCTGGGATCTGTCTACACAGCCATCTGGACTGCTGGTCCATCTAGACCTCCCACTTTGATCTCTTCATCTCCATCTGTCTCCCTGACTTGACCCACTGACTGAGTTTGCATGCATCTGCCTGACTGACTGACTGGCGTTAGATCGCTCTGACTGAATAACTGACTGGGAGGCTCGCTGACTTTATGTGTTTCTACCCGTCAGTCTCACTGATTGATTGCACATTTGTCTGTTGGCCTGACTAAACAAACGGTTAATCTGTCTCCATCACCGACTGTTTTATTACCGCGCCGCTGTGAGAGACCAACCACAGTTAGTTCAGTCCCCACCTCTGTACAAGACCACAGGAATGTCCAGATGCACACGTTTGCAACAAACCTGCATTAGGTGTGCTACCAAAATAGGGCTACATTTTGCACCCTGGCTGTTGTCCTACACTGAGGCCTGGAATAGAATCACTATTCTAATAAAGAAGATCTCTTTTCACCACATTGGTGTCATTAATTCTCCATGGCCTTAATTAACTGTGACAAAACTGTAATTTATATATGTGCTGGATTCCTGAAGGGGATAGAGAAGAAGAAGAGAGGGAGGAGGGCAGAGGAAGAATGATGATGAAGTGGAGAAATGAGAGGTGACAGGAATGTGGGAAAGGGGCGGTGGGGGGGTGGCTCGGTGGTAAACAATTTGGCAAAAGCACATTTGACCGAGCACTGTTTTCCTATTGAAATTACATAATGAAATAATCAACCTCCCTCAGGGTGTGATAAATTTGACTTGGACCCTGTGATTAGTCTCTGGATTTAGGAAAACAAATATAGTAAATTCAATTATAATGCAGAGTTCACTTCTTTCCTCCCGTGCTTTATTGCTTCGGCCATTATAAATCATTAAGTGGTAACAAGGAGACAAAATATGACCCAACATGGAAAATCAATTTGTATTGATGAAAGCATTAATAAATGTTGGAGGGACATGGGTGGTGGTACTTTACTTCATGTAGCAATAAGATTGTTCGGTTAATTAGCCGTTCCGCTGTAATTAACACGGGAATGATCAAAAGTAATCTGCGTACATTATCCTTATATTCAATTAACGGGGTATTTAAAAATCTAGTCGGAAGATTAATGAGCACACATACATGTCACTGATCATCAGTATCATCCAGTTTATGTGTTGCGGTGATGTGTGTATCACGCTGGGCATTTGTGGTTTTGGCTATTGTCGTGTTGATTCATCTAAAAAAACAACAGCAAGTCGATTATTTCCATTTTGGCTTCTTTAATTGAGACCACTGTGACCTCGTAATTTCTCCTCTTCATCATCAATCTCCCATCATCCCTCAGGCTTTGTATATGACAGATCAGTGTGGGAAATACCCTTTTTATTATAGCAGGGGAAATCCTCTGAGAGCCATTGATTGGACAGTCCACTCGTCATCTTGCTGGTAATTGGAACAAAGGCCATTTTAATGCCAGTGAGCTCAGAGGAGTATAACACAACTCACACAGCAGGTTTGTGCACTGGTTAAAAAGGGCACAGCAATACTCTGCAAGGGATATTACGCACATCTATGTAAATACACTTTTCCACAAGGATGTTACCTGAGCTGCGTTAAGCTATGAGGGATACTACTGAGATGTAAATGGTATTCGACTACCGGAAAATGGTGGAATATTAACATGAAGCATTTCTGCTTTTAGGTTCTTTAACAAATGGAAAACTGGGCTCTGTGCAGATCCCGCTGGCTATCAAGCCATCAGTCACATTGATCTTGACTCCGACCTCTCCACCTTTGCCTTAGAGCAGCGCTGTGTCTGTGTGTGTGAGCACACACTGTATATGTTAGCAAGTCAAAGCGGGTCTCAACCTTTCTTAACCCCAATACATTGAGTACATCCTTGCTCAACCGAAGCTTGAGTGAAGAACAGGAGCAAACACGCAAACATAATGACATCTGGTCGTCCACAGGCAATCGATTCAGATAAACTCTGTGACCCCAGTGTCACAGTGAAACCATCTATTCCTAAACTTGCTAAACTCCCATTTTATTTGTATTTTACACATTGATAAGTGCAACCTATGGAACGCCACTCGACCACAGTAAAATGTTTGTGGAGATGACAGCACATCACGGATACTACAGACTAAAACTGATCACTGCCAGCCCACAACAATGTTGTGTGGTAAAATAAAGGGTTAATGACAGCTAATCCATATCTGTGTGTTTCCCTCTAAAAGGCAATGAACATAAAGTGATATTATGAAATGATGGCTGTTAAATTATGCAGGGAGATTTGCACGTGGTAAAGTAAAGGTCATTAATTGAACAAGTATTGAACCTTTGCACTGCAAATGTATAAGGCACAAACAAACGAGCCAGCAGATGTTTATTGAGGATCCACTGGAACTTTTCCTGTGACAAATGGGTTTTGAATAATGCATGGAGATGGAGGGGCTACAACCTTGAGCTTTGCCTTCTGCTGTCCTGCAAAAGGTACTAGAACTAAATGTTTACGCCATACACAATGCATGGATGTAAGAAGTGATTAAACACAATTACAGTAAACTGAAAGATTTTTAGTGATCAGTGGCGCTACTGTGACTCATGCTGAGCGAGGGTCTTACTGGTTCAAATTCACAAATTTGCTAAAGAATCTGTGACTTTAGTTCATATGGGTCATATGGGTGAGACGGAGCAGTTACTGGAATACATCTAGGCTTCTCCGGGACTACCCTGAAGACCCAGCCATGTCTTCTAAAAAAGTATTTGTGCTAATGAAAACTGTCATAATTAAATGGGGCCACATCACATTGTTATGTTTTTACCTTGCATATATTCATTCACAGGAAAAAAAATATTTTTAAACATTTAGCATTTGTCCTGCAATATAAGATCTTTTTTTAGCTGTTTTACTTTTATTTAATGAGTTATTTATCAGTGTGCTTTTGCATCTGATGTATATATTAGTGAATGCATACAATGAATCAATGAATGACATGATCCAAGTAGGTTTAAAAAGAAATATGTATTATACTGATAATAGTCACACTGGCCTTTTGGTGTCACATCAAAAAATTACATAACATGTCACTGATATATGAAGATACACTTGATGTCGTACTACAATATGAGACATTTAGGCCATAAATAAAAAGTTCATATAAAATCTAACCCAGTTTTATTTGGATCTCAAATGTTTTGTATGGAATCAGTGTGTGTGTGTGTGTCTGTGTGTCAACAGTTCAGTTATTTGGTCAATTGATATATGGTATAATCCTGTTATTGAACTGAAAATATTTACCCAATGTTTAAATGACAACAGCATCATTAACACATTATCATGTTGTTAGAATCTGCACAAATGTTTCTATATGCGTAATCAGTTTGAATGTGTTTTGAGGTCATTAAAGAATTACCACATTAAATATTATGATTGATATAACTTTTGCCTTTTTAATTATCATAAGAAATGGTTATTACCACCGCTGGGTAATCAGTGTAGTGTGTGATTATATTTCAATTGCTCTACTATTTTATATATTTGTCATTTATTTCTGCATGATAATGATGAAAATGATTAACACTCCATTATAATGAAGTGGAACCAGCACAATACAGACACCATTCACCTCAAAAGTTATCTGGTGAAATTGAGTTTCTGATAATAAATAAAAATTACCAAAACCAACAATAAACCTCTAAACCTACCAACAAGCACCGTCTGTGTATCCAAAGCCTGATATGGCCCAATTATCTGCCAGATCTCAACTGTTGTCCAAAGCCAATGGGCAAAAATGGAAGGTGCTGTCAAAAATAGACCATCGTCCTTGTTTTCTGCAGCCACTGGCCATCTGTGTTTTTCTTTTTTCTCCATACAACTGGTGAGTTGACTGTTTGTACTCTGCTCATAATGACCCGTTCACATGAGGATAATGGAGCACAGAGACTTCTGAAAGCCACTTAATTCTTGGAAAGAGATTAGTGTGAAACGGTCACAACGATACAGCATGCGGCAGAGTTGTAGCTAGTAACACATTTTGTTTAAAGTACACTGTTGGCTTTACTGGAGACTATTCTGAAGACCATGTGTGGCATTAAGGAAGTACTTATTTTAACTCTAACTACAGTTTTCTTTGTATACCTAACTAGTGGTTTCAGGAAGTAAAAATAAACAATGGTCTTGATGCCTTAACCCGAGCAAGTTGGGTTTTTTTAATGAAAAACTGTGATGGTTGCACCGCTATAACCAGGTGTTTATAATAATAATAATCAGCTTTTATTGATCACATTTACAACGTTACAACAAAACTTGGCTTCTGCATGTCGCCCATCCACGCTTAGGGGGAACAATGGGCAGCCACAGGAGACACCTGGAGAGCTACCAGGTGTCAATGACGAGGAAGGTCCAGTATGTCAGCTGTCAGTATGCTGCTATTGCAGCACATACCTGCTGCCATGTGTGCACTACTTAACCAGATGCTCCTACTGGTTCTATGACGTTCACGGTCCTAACAAGATAGAAGTCTTGTTAGCATGACTCTGCTTCTAGAGACATTTGATCTGGTTCGTTTTGGCCTGTTGTGGAGCTCAGTTACAAAACTGTAGCATCGTTACACACAGGGTCATAAAAAACACTAACTTTCTTCCTGCAGTAACTTTCTCACACCCTGCCTGTGACGCATAGTCAAGAGTCACAAAGACAAAACCATTCAGATGGCACAAGAACAGCATAAGACAAGTCCAGCCAAACGTAATCTGTTTGCTCGGGCTTGAATAGTAGAGAATAATTGTGATTAATACCATTGACAAAGAGAAAATTACATAAATAAATACATAATCTACGCCTTGGTCAGCTGAGGGAAATGTTTGTTGGCGCCCTTTGGCAGGTGCCAAAGACACGGGACAGAGCGCAGATCGGCTTTTTGAAACGAGGAAACCATCACACTGGGATGCGCAGACAGGCCCCATAAAAGAGGCGGTCTCGACAGGAATCGTTTAGCAAACACAGGTGTCTCCTGGTGACAAATTTAGGACCAAGAGCTATGAATGAAGTGATTTGAGCAGAACGGACTATGTGTAGATTTTTAATGATTTTGTCGATCCGCCCAAAACCTGCTGCAGGATGACTCACAGGATATTGGATGAAATCAAATGTACTAATGTGTAATATTTAACAGTGATTAATGTAAATTCTATGATGAAGGACAGCACTCAACGCCCTCCAATTTGATCTGAACGCCCCCCTTTTAGCTGCTTTGCTCCGAGCCGCCTTTCGAACGCCCCGTTGAATATGTGTAAAAAAGATAGACTAGTTGATTTTGAAAGCCTACACGTTTAACCATCACATCAGTGACCTTTTCTTCTGCTAAAATATCTAAGAAAAAGCTACATAACTTCCTGTGTTACTTCCGCACCTGATATTTTTCTAATCTTCTGAATGCACGAGGGAAATGAAGGGCCCATTTTTGATTTCCACAGGTTCAATATGGATCACTAACTGGCTGCTGTTCTTGTTAGCACTTAGCCCACAGCCAAAACCTATTTCTCTGCATTTGCAAGAAAAACCTGTGGGGGTTCTCAGCCTAACACCTTGACACGGCATTGATGGGGAGGAAATGGCAGATCTACCTGTGCATGAAGCAGGACCTTAGATGTGCCCTCAAAATACACTTTTAGGGGCAATCTGCTCTCCACAAAAAGGGGTCATGCCAAGCAGAGAGATAAATAAATTGCTTTCCCACTGTTAGGCCTGTATACTCTGCTGTGCTCCAGTCAGGTCATAAAGACTTCTGCACATACGTGGAGCACAGGAGAAAAGAGAAGTAGAGAACTTGAGAAATATATTGAAAGCAGATCAGAGCAGAGAAAATGGGAGAAAAAAGTTAGAGAGACCCTACTCAGAGAAGGAAAGGTGAAGATAGAAGTGGGTCGAGATGAAAGGCGAAAAAAGAAAGAAAAGATCAGAGTAGACAGGGAAGGATAAAGCCTATAACAGGACCATAAAAGCATGCAAAATTTCTGGAGAGCAGATTCTGATTTGAGGATACTGGAATGGAACAGGAGAGTGTGATAAGAACAGCTTGCAAGTGGAGTTTTCACGCCTATGTGCTTGCAGCTGCTGTTACTCAACTGCACAGAAAAATGCCCTTTCTGTTTCGAAAAACAGTAAAAGCAAAACTGGCTAGCTGTGCTCTGCTTTAGGAGATATTTTCTTGCCGTCACCGTGCTCCCCTCCATTCGTTCTTTGCACCTGTTTGCAGCACTTTGTGTTACACTCATCGGGCATGTGAACATCTGATTCAGTACTTTCATAAATGCCGTTAGTGCATAACCCTTTGTAATGAATTCATAATGATCAGGGGTGTGGTTAGAGGCTAGGGGAGATGGCTGCAGCTGATTCCATTTGCCTTTTGCAAAGAGCGGCAGTTGCTCCCTGAATGAGGATTAGGGGTAGAAATGATGGGATTTTGATGCTGAATAGCCCAGCTGAGCAGCAGCGCAGCATGAAACCATGAAGCATAGCAGGAGGAAAGACGTAGGCCGGGTTTTCAGTGCCTCGAGCAGACAATGTCATATCTCCCACACAAAATAGCAGCATTGATTATTGCAGAATATGGAGCGAGGAACCTTTCTTCTATATGATGCCAGGATGTTTCTGTCTGGTACCTGATTCATGTCAACAAAATGACAGTCCAAGTCTGCAGGATTTTTCTGGGAGCTGCTGTAATTTCTCAGGGTTTTTTTCCCCCAGCCCTCCTTTCTCTCACTGTAGCTTGATTTGTTAAAGGCATGAAGTTTTCACAGCTGGAGAAAACATAATACAGAGGTATTTCTGCAAACATCGAGGAACATGAGGGGAACTAAACTGTTCTAAGTAAACTTGTGAACACTTAGGTAGTCACTGCATAAGTAGGATTTTTCCGTTTCCCTGTTTTCTGTGCACAAACACACACACGCAGATATTTTATTGGCAGAAAGAATATTTGTCCGACACAGTCAAGTGCAACGAAAACACGAATCAAACAGATTTCGGCCCAACTTTGCTGCCCATCTTAGAGACCAAACAGGCTTAGGTTGTCCTTCATTTTGCATAACTGAAGAGAAAAGAAGCTGACTAACTTACTGACAAAGCAAAGGAGCAACAGGTCCTGGTTTCTGAAGACCTGCTGTTGGAAGAAGACTCTAACACTAAACACAGCATTTGAAATGAGACTATATATATATATAGTCTCTAAATAAACAGTTCAGGTATTTTTCTATATATAATAGAGGAGAGCCATTGCAGTCATCAAACTTTAGTGGGTTCAAACAGGAGCTGATGTGTTCTTACTAAGCCCTGCTGCGTGCCTTTAGTAGAATTTGTCACGGAAGCCCTCTGGCCCTGCCCTCCTGTGTGCTGCTGTGGAGTCGTCCATAACAGTGTCAGAGAATAACAATGTGGACGACAACGGGGCTTATTAAAATATGAACACATTGACTTTTCCAGGCAGTGTGCGAGTTCTCTGTAGAAAGCATGTTTGACCCCTAAATTTCAATAATGCCTTGTGTGGATCTGAATATCCTGCATGCCGACACAGTGATCAAATCATGCCAATACACTGCTGGAAACACACACAATACCTTAGTGCCAACAGGCAAAAGACCAGTAACAAAGAAAGAAAAACCTCCTGCGGCTTATACCAAAAATGCCTCACAAAAAACGACAAAGACAATTACGATTCACACATGCATACTTTGTATAGCAAAACAACAGCGTCTAATTAAAGCACGAAACAAAGTAAAATGCAGAAGACAACAAATATTTTCTGAATGTTCTTTTATTGTTGAAGCATATCTAATGAACACTAGTGTGAGTTAAAGTATCAAAACAAAAGCAACATGACTAACTTTTGATTGCAGGATTCCAAAAGCCAAATAGTTTGCGTTTGTGTAGGAGCAAGCAGGGTTTGCATTTTCCTGCTTTCTACATCCTCCTCAATGTCAACAGAGTTATGTGACAACACTTGTTATGTGCTACATACAGTAAAGTATAAAAGTATACGACTTTCACTTCATCAAGACACTCGACTCGTTTGATGGTGGTGGTCCTCTCATCAGTTGAATGGAAGATTTCATGAAACCCAACAAGCAAACCAGCAACAAGCAGGCTGTGCTAAAACTTCAGTGGTTTACTATGCAGCTTGAATCAGCACGGATTCACTCCGTGTGGTGCGTGGGGTAAATGTTAGGTACTAAGAGGGTGCTGCAGAAGGTGGAGCCGTCCGCTCTTATAACTCACTTAGTTGATAAGGACACTCGCTATTGCCTATCTGTCCTATCACTGGCTGTCGCCATAGTGATGGGAGAAAAAGGGAACTTGCTTGCAGTGTGACCAGTGGGTTCATGTTTAAGAAGAAGTCAAAAACAGATTTGGATCCACTTAAAAACATCTCATGGTCATTAAAAACGGTATTCCAGAACGCCTAGAGCTGAATTCTGTTCGTGAAGGTGTACAAGTCAAACAGAAGCAGCTTACCATGCTGCACATGCAACACATTATCACCTTTAATATATTAGCAAATATTTCTTTATTGAGTAAAGATGTGTCCATGAAAACACTAAGTGCAACATTAGCATTTATTCAGAGGTTAAGACTACTTGACGTTACAAAACATCAGTTATCAGTATCTGCTTCAGTTTCCTCTGGAATCAAAATGATTACGATTGACTCAGTGCTGGGCAGGTTCAGGGTGCAGGCTGGAAAACTGAAGCTATGAACAGGAACATGCTCGTAGTGGTAGTAGTAGTAGTCATTTATGTATGTACACGGTCAATATAAAACAGTGGTTCTCTAGATGTACTAACACTGACTGTCTCTGAAACGCCGCACTGTACGTTTTAGCATGGCGACCAATGTTGTGTAACATTCTATCTCATTTGATGTAAGCTGGGCCATTTCTCAGCCGTTAAGATCAATACAGACTGAATAAGGCTGAACACAACAACTAAACCAATAAATTGGATTGACTTTTTTGGTTTAGGTGTCTCCATAGTGAGTTCGCACCAGGAAAATGAAGGCCTGTATTAGCTGAGGGAGGTCTGCCTCTGACAATAAGAGCATAATCTACCGTAAATTCAGATGCCAATAGGGTGATGAAAGACGGATTTGTCTTAATGTGAATAAATTATTCTTCAAAAGATTGTTTGATGCTGTACTGCAGTGGAACATACAGATTACAATGCCATGCATGAAATCTACAAGGAGTCTAAAGACCGTTTTCCCAGCCTTATTACACAAAAATACACAGAAAGGTTGTCTTTTGGATTTGTCTCAGCCTTGACCAGAAGCATACATTTATCGAAATGTGTGCTTGTATTTTTCATCAATAATCAAGAATCGGCTCTATGTCCTAATTATTAACTGGAAATATGGCTGATGAATGGATGATGAGGGGTTTTATGTCATAGTAGATATTTGGGGAGAGAAGTGGGCAATTAATAAATGATGTAATCAATATCATCAGAGAAATTAATGTCTAGAACCAAATATACGGTGCAGATGCTAATAGCTGCTGAATCTTAGTAGTTTCGGAGCAAAAGGTCTGTGCACATGATTACTGGTCATGTTACCTCATAGTGGGCATTGAAAGGTCTCCGCGCAACAAGGGTAAGGTGTGTGTGTGGAGAGGACTGCTTAGTATGTGGGTAATGGAAAAGTTTTTTAAGAGAAGAGTGGATAATGGATGACAGTGATTTTGAAAGACGGTAAGATGACGGTAAGTGGAAACCTACCCCTGATGGTTAGGCATTGAATCTGACACATTTTAAACACACAATTCAAACTACTATGACTTTCTTGTTCCTTATCGAGGTAGGAGTTTAAACCCCACTGCCTAGCAATATTCCTCAACTAATAACATGAGAATTAGAGTGGAGTTAGTAACTGAGCCTGCCTGTCTCAAGTGTATGATGAGTAAGGATTCATACAGAGAAGCCAAAGCCTGCAGCAAATCCTGTCTAATTCTCCGCTAGCATGAATCCCATGCCCTCCAGCCTCCTTCTGGCCCTCTAGGGGATCTGGATCAGGATCTAATGAACCGCCTTCAATTACCCCTTCCACCATTTTTGCCCTCTACAGCTAACTGGTGAATATGATAAAGTGCCCCTGCCTTTTATCTCCTGTGGACCCGCGGGTCCTCCAAAGGTTTCAATGAGGTTACTGTCGGCACACAAAGCCTCGGACAGCTGCCCAGGGATGGGGCGACACTATAAAAAAAACTATGAAGGTCCTCTTTCCTCACACATAACAGGCTTTGGTTATTTTCTGTCTGGTCTGATCTCTAGAAATTTTAGGACATGAGTGGAATTTCTAAAATTGCTTATAGTGTGCTTCATGTACAAACATTGAGAAATAGCAATTTTACCCCATGAGCTGATTATGCCAAGGAGCCGTGAGAGTAGAGTTAAATGTATCAAACATCTGGTGGTTTTTTTCCTAATATACAGTATTTACCTGCATATGTTTCATCACTATCTTCATTCCCAACTATAAAGCTCAGATTTGCACTAGTTTCTCTAACTGGCAGTGCACAATTCTGCCGTGCCTCGAGTTATTAAGGTCGGGAACATGGCTAATGCTTCCATAGCCATTTGTGACCGTATCTGGAAACTTAGATCTGGACATTGGCTGGAGTTACCCTTTCACATGGAGGATAGAGGCTGCCTGTGCCCGACATGTTCACCCCGAATGGAAATACTTTCTATACGTTCTAGAATACTGATTCAGGCATAGAGTGGTGCTGAGTGATGGTAGAGTGTCTGGAGGCACATCAAGATACAAGACTGCAGAAATCTACTAATTCTACATCTATCTTTTAATAAACTTTGTAAAGCAAAGGCAACAATTTATATTGCTGACATTGGCAATAGGAAAGTTACTTATTTCTAATAACTTGTTTGACTTTTATGATTTTATTCTAAATGAGAGAAGGAATTTTGATTTTAGAACCGATAGTTTTAGATCTTTAATTTGTGAAATGTGGGTATTTCAGCATCCTTTAATAATATATGCTGAACTAAGATTTGAAAATGTTTTAAGATGGAATGGAACTTGTTGTGTTACAGTTTTGATTACAGCCATTGTGTCCCTGGAGGGTATTATCTGTGGTGAACTAACCCTTGAAACTGTGGGGAGGCTTTCACCCATTATGGGGTTGTCACCTGTAGAGGTTAGATAACAGATGATTTCATAACCTCCCATTGCCTTCCAATAATGTGGCCAACCTTAACCGTCACACAATCTTGATTAGTCAGTTTGCTTGGTTTCACACTACTGAAGATTTGACCTTGATTGAGATGCCTGAAAAAATAGTTTGCAGTTATTTTTGTTGCCCATTCTGACCGACTCACAGTGCCCGTCCTTACTAAAATCAATTTGTTCTCATGCAATGCAATTATTGCAGCATCTCAGAAATCAATTCTCCTTACCTTAGGTTCAATATGACACACGCAGAGCATGTTCCACGGGATAAACACTTGCTGAGTGGTGAAATAAGCACAGTGCCTTTTCACCTCAGATGGAAGGTTTGTAGGACGCAGGTTAGAGTGTTCTAACCCGTTTCTCTGCTTTGCTTTGCATGGCAACAGTCCTGCCCTCACCACCCGTGAATGGATCTGAGCCCGCCCTTAACCCAGAACTACAGACCCCCCAATGCACACACTAACACTAACCTGTATACCTGAGAACGAGAGACCACATACACTTACACATGCAAGCACACATTGTACACAATCACATGTGTCTACACAGGCATTCTTAACCAATTTCTACCGTCTTTAGTTGGCGCTAGTTTTAGGAGCAAGCTATTAAAGTAAATTTATTTATAATTCATTATGAATTATTTGCTTAGATACTTGTAATCTTGGAATCCTCATAATCCGTTATTTGCTTTCTTGATGCAAATTTAGGATTTAGGATTTAATATTTTAATACATGAATGTGATCGTGGATCTTACTGTGGGTGAATACTATCTGAACACCATCTTTTGCCTGCTACACCTGCCTTCATTACTCTGTATGTTATTTAAAATAAACAACTCATTTCAGAGTATCTTTCTTCTTTTCTATTTGCTGTTTCATCACAGGAACTGTATAGTATAGACTGTGATATACCATGCCTTAGAGCGCCATTGTGATCCGAGAACAATGGCAATAAAAGTACTATAAGTTCTTGTGACCTGGTATATTTTATTCTGTTGTTGGAAAATAATTTACTGGGAAAAAGCCACAAATCCTGTCTCACAGTATAGGAGCTATGGTGCAGTGCTTGAGCATCAAAGATGTCTTTTGGCATCTTTGATGCTCCTGCATTTAAGATCCTGGATTTTATTATATTATCTCTCCAGTACCTATAAAAATATCTTAAGTCTATTGTCATATTCACCAATTAAAGAGGCAAATCAAGCCTATCCAAACCCAGAAATAAATTAGCTCTTTCTATACATATTCCCAGCTTAGCATAGAGGTTTTAGCTTTGCTACTATATGACTGCAGTACATCTCTACCCTCCAATCTGACCTTTATTAGCAAATAAGGTACTGCAGTTTTTCAAGCAGGAGGAAATTATACATTTCATTTTGGGTTAATTGATGGAATTCGTTTTTAAGGAACGTCAGGTTATTAATGTGCTAATTTAATCCTGTCAGTTATATAGGGATTTCTTTCTGAGTGCCAAAGCAAGCAAGACAAAGAGGGATACTAAGAGAGAGGGGTACTGAAGTGGAAAATGCAGTGTCAGTCTAGTAGTGTTTCAATCAGTGGATGTGAGGACTTGTCTTGGAACAGATAGCTTGATAATTATGTTACAGCCAGACGTGTCAACTGCCGCGTGCTTGACACCTGCTTTAACTGGCTTCTAGAGTCCTGTGCAGATGGCTCTAATGCAGTTAGCATGAATTCTTACTACCGTTTCGGTTGGTATGGATATTTTACTGTCAAACCCATCCCAACAATGATCAAAAGGAGCGGCACACTTCGGGGCAGTGGATGATCTCATTTTGTTAACATTTTTTATAGTTCAGGTAGTTATGATGAACAGTCAATGTACATTGTTAATGAAGGTTGGAGCAAATATAAAAAAGATTAATGAGTTTTGACTCCTATTATTGCACCATGCTGTAGTTGCATTTGCTGCCGCCTTCAAATACATTGTCTTTTAGGACAACCTGGTGTCTTTTGATCAGCTATGGCCAGTGTGGGCACAATCCTGCTTTAGATGCCATATGGGGGCCATTTACAGAGGCCTGGTTAACTTTGAGGGATCACAATTTGTCTCTTAAAGCAGCAGTATCACCAACTTGTAAAAAGGCATCTCTGCTTTTGTCACTGTGTCCAGATACTCTGCTACTGCCACATTTAACTGCAGAACCTTGTCCTGGAGACGTTTAGCTATATAGAAACCTGCCATAAATAGGGATGCTTAGCTCTGGTCAAAAAAAACTTAACAGCTACCTGAAGTTACATGACATGGCTTTTTAAGTTATGTAACGAAATAAATATGCATACAAGGCCAAATTTCCTTCTGTGTACCAGTCAATAACTCTATAACCAAACATTCAGTCAAATTTGAGATGTAAATATATAATATTTTTCAGAGACAGTAATTACTGAGGGGCAGAACAATGAGACAGGTATCTGACAGCCATGCAAAAGTGAACTACACACACCAACTGTAAGTGACGCTAAAGAGCAAAGAGCCAAAGTCAATTGAATGTAGTTTCTGTGAACATTTGTTGTGCGTTCATTCTAGGCGATTGTTTAGGTTGCTAATCCTTAATTCTTTTTTAAACACAGTAAACAGTTTAGTTTTTACCTGCTGTAGCCTTCTTCGGAGTGAATGTAACTTTATTTATATAGCGGTAAATCACAACACATGTAATCTTAAGGCACCTTACAGTGCAAGGTTTAAGACCTTTCAGGACTACAAATATATAGGCTGCAGAATATTATAAAAAAAAACAGCTGTCCCACTGGAGCAAGCACTAGGCGATAATGGAGAGGACCGGTTGGGGTGAGTGGAAAGAGGAGAGAAAAAAAAAGGTAATAGAGATAAACAGCTGGCAGCAGCTGAGGCACTAGACAAGACCAGTAACTACATTTCCAAGAAAGAGGACATATGCATTATAATACAGAGAGAGTACAAAATATGAAATCTGGGTGGGGGTTCGGGGGTGTCATTTGTTCCTACGTTGTATCGTCGCGGGGGGGTGGGATCATCAAAAAATTGTCTAGAAAAATATTTCTCTTGGTGATAACCTCTACCACATGTTAGCCTTATTTCCTCAGCCACAGAGTGGTTTTCAGACACATTTGCCAGAAGCAGTGCTCAGCTTGCCTTTAAGGTCTCATCTCAGTATTAAGCTCATCCTAATCCCGTAGATTCCCATGTAACGACGATGGAGTACCTCTCTGCAGCGGGTGAGGTCCCGGGTTTGCCAATATGTTTTCCCCGCAGGGTCTGTCAGCAGAGCTCATTTAGCAGCCTGATGCTTTGTAATTAAGAGTAGTGCGGGATAGCATCAGCGCTGCCCAGCTAGTTGCTGCATTCTGTTTTCTATTCGAGAGACTGCTAATGAGTCTATTAGTCTCCTGGGAGGGACGTCAAATGGAGGGAGAGGGTGGGGTAAGATGGCAGATGTTTGCTGACAAGGCGTGCAGCATGTGTTTGCATGTATGCACGCATTCGTATGTTTTAAAGAGTCTCTAAGTGTCACTGCTTGAGAAACGAGAACGACCGATTGCAAGAGTAATTTCTTCACAGGGAAAAGGGAGGGAAGCCTTTTTATTATCTTAAAGCTCTGTTCATTGATTTTGTAGTGGATCTGGGCCAGGTCAAAGATGCACAGTGAGTCGTCATTCATTCTAGTAGCATCCAAATGCTAAATGGTGGCTGGGGTCGATAGAGGAAATACAAAGCTCATGACTGTCACAAAGCTTTGACTGGCTTTGCCAACTCAAATACAGTACTGACTCCCCTACTGACTAGTGAACTAAAACAATGAGCTTGAAGGAGCTAAAAAGGACAGAGTTGGACTTGAAAATTAGTGATTATTTTATTCACTGTAATATAAAACATAATGGTGCAGCTTTACGAATTGAGCTGCAACGTAAAAATGCTCAGCGAAATCAAGAAGTCAACCAATGTTTTCTTTTTATTGGCTCAGCAACAAATGCCAAACATGTGGCAGCTCATTTCTCTTGATTTATCCAAAATCAAGAGACGAACAAACACAGCATCATGATTCCATTCCATTTGACTGCGTTCCTTTTAGAATCTCATTTCACACTTGCAAATCAAAACAGATGCAGAGAATAAGCCCACATCTATTCAGCAACCTGCGATTTCTCTCAATTAACATCTAGTCTCTAATATGCAGGCATAAACAGCCAACCTTCCCTGTTATTGTAAAACAAAGAACTGAAAAAAGCATCATAGCATTATGGGATGTATCTTTCATTGTGAAAGCACACTGTCAGCCCATTGTTGTGATGTGCATTGATTGAAGTGAAAAGCCTGAGCCATTATTCAAAGCCATCCAGCACTCAATTAACACTCCATTTGCATTATGGCAAAGCTCTAGTGCTGCCTCTTGATTAATTTGTCTCCCTCTCTCTTGCCAGTCAATCATGAATCACCGTCTCTGCCACAGGACAATGCTACTGCTACTGGGAGAAATATCGGGAGAAATCGGGAGATGTGGATGAAGAACAGAAGTGGAAGAGAGACTTCTAACAGTGCTGACAGAGGAAGACTGGAAGGATTTGAGAGAGAATGTGATGGGGAATGAGGGGGGGGGGGGCTGACAGGAGTGATTTGAGCAAGTGAGGGAGTAAAATATGATAGTGGAAACACAGCATATGGGGTCCAAGGGAGTCGTGAAAGGAGAGATGGATGGAAACCATGAGTGATGAGCACAAGAGAACTGGATAAAAAATATGCTAAGAAGGAAAGCAGGGAAATGTGTTATAAACAGGAGCTTTGTACAATGACTGAAAAACTAGTTCACAATCAGCACAGGCCCTTTTTAGACAGAAACCAAGGCTTGATCGCAGATTCAGTTTTCTGAGAGATTGAGACTGTAGGACTGCCGCTAGAGTGTGCAGGTTTGGAGTAGGCAGAGGTTACTGGTCAAAATATCTATAGACATAAGTAAGACTGAGGTCTGGTTGAGTATAATACTGCATGACAGGTTGGATTCAACAACAACAAGAACCATAAGTTAACATTCTGTATGGAATTATGATAATAACTTCAAATTCTGTATTTTCTGTAGAATCCATGTAGGCATGGGGCGGGGCCTTATTTTGATGGGCACACTACGCAGCCAGTTACACGCAGAGACAGACAAGCATCATACGATTATGTGAATGAAGGAGGGGACAGACGCTCTGAAGAAAGTGTAGAGGTAAAAGACAGGTATTTATTTCATTTCCTTGTGGTAAATCAGTCTTTAGTTGTTCAATTAAAAGTTTGATTAAATGTATGAAAACTAAGTGCTTTGATGAAAACAGTAAAAACTGATTAGCAACACACAAACCAATCATAATTTAAAAATCTAAATGATGTTAAATAAAGAGCTATTTGGGAGCCGAGCTCTTCTGAGGGAGTCGAGCCAAAAGAGCCGAAGCTTTGCAGAGAGCAGGACCGCCCTGTCACTACTTCAAAGAAGTTGGGAGCACTAATATAGCAACCTAAAAGGGTTCTCATTGGAATCGGAGTCATTGGACAAATAATGATCCATCTTTTTGTAACGCAAGTTTGGAGAGAACATCAAGGACCGACAGGTGCGAGGGAGAAATGGCATTTTCAAGAAAATAATAATGGACTCTCAGGCAAAATGGGACTAAAAGTCATTCTCCTTAATTTAGTTTTCTTCTAAACTTTGGATAAGAAAGCTCGAATATTTTACAGCTCTTCAAATATAAATTTCAAAAAAAGGACCAAGTAAGAGCGCATGAGGAGAAATACTGCCAGCACTTGGTTGTACTATTTCCCTGTGCATGTGGATTTGCAGTGGTCTAATAATACAATAACTTTGCTTGATTCGCCATTACAAAAACCATTTGAAACTCCTGTGGTGAAATAAATATTCAGCAAAATATCCATTCGGGTACTTCAATTATATTGTGTAAAGGTGTACCAGCATACAGATGAGGAGAGGTGAATCTTGCCAATTAGCAGGAGACAGGCAGAGGGAAAGCACTTAAAAGTCCTCCAACCAAATTACGACTGCAATTAAAGGTAGTGATCAAGGTTTACTTTTTATTTTTTACAGTTGGTGGGCTACAAGTACTCCTGATATTATTGGTCAATTATGTTTCCACTTTCCATTTCTCTTTGGTGAAGTAAGTACAGTAAGTACTGGGATTCATGCGCTGAGCAGATCGGATGGCTTATCTGTTATCTCACATTTGTTTTAACACTAAATATATTATCCATGGAAATTAATTTATGCATAGTTCACACTGACTTTCTATTTATATACAATGATACGATGCTTTCCATAGTTAATATACAGGCAGGTGATGGGTTTGATGCCTCATCCTTGCCTACAACTGAAGTTGCAAACAGCTGAAAACATTATCTCACCAAGTAATAAAGCTATAAAAGACATCTACTAACACCTGTTTATCATCAATCAATCAATTAGTACTTTAATACAGTTAATTCTCAGTAACAATCCACAGTGAAGAAGAATTTAAATCTGTTACTTAAGGAACTAAACAAGTCTAGTTCCCACTGAATAACCTGGATGACTGGGAATCTTCACCAGCTTTTTCTCACATTGGTTAAAATGATATTATTAATGCACAAATGTGTAAACCGCACTAATAATACATAATCTAATCCTAATATGTTGTTATTATTATTTGCTAAGTCATGTAAATGTATTTTGTTATTTTACACCAGCGCTAATTAAATTACTAATTCCAACCTCTTTGACCTTTAAATGAAAATGTGTCTGTATATTCTCATGGAAATCAATGGGTGGACAGAAAGACAGACAAACAGGTGGAAAAGGGCACTGCTCATGTATTTGTGCTCAGTGTGAACACGAAGCAGAAGCACAACGCTACAATGCATTGCTGTTTTCCCTTGGTCCAGAGCAAATAATCTCAACTAAAGGTGTGAAAGCAGCCTAAGGGGGCTTGACAACCGGTGAAGGCTTTCGAAACGTGTGATATACATCTGCCCAGGGACTCCCCGCAATCAAGTTCTTTGGTCGCTGGAATACCTTAAACAGGTCAAAAAGGGAGAAATAATGATCTGCAAGATGCTATGCAAGTTTATATATATATATATATATATATACATATGTCATAACAATATGTTCTGATCACACCACCCCATCCGGTAACCACATTTTACTCTACATTTACCTACATGATATATTTTTTGGCCTTACGTTATTGGGCATTGCACTCTATTCCATTCCAAGCGGCCACAACATTGTTATGAAAGTGACTGTGACCATAATAAACTTTTGCATTTGGTTATGGTTGGTTGGCACTTGGTGATCACTGAACACACGACGGAAAGATAATCCAAAAACTCACTAAGCTGCTGACTTTACTGTGCTACGGCTAACCAAGTGTCATTTAGCTTGGAGTTTTCTATTTCATGAGCCCGTGCCAACTCCGTTTCTCCATCTACTGAAGTCCCGTGTTCAACGCTGAGCAGTCACCTGGACAGCATGAGAAAAGTCTTATATACCTGACAACAAATTAATAAACATGCCACTGACCCTCATTCTTGTCTTCCACTGTAACCTCCCTTCATTCTCTCTCCTTCCTCTATGCATGTCCACACTTGCAGTTTGAACCCTGCACACTTGTTTGATTAAAACTAGAGCAGGGTCTGTGCAGAGCTTTGAATGATCTTTTACTTTGTCTTGACATAACATAGGCATGGCCCTGTGAAGCCAGGGACTACGGGTTAATGGGAGCCATGACAGCCAAAGCCATTCCATCAGCAGTGGTACTCTGCCGTAAAGGTCAACCTCCAGTCCACAGAGCCAACTGAATGGAAATGTCAAAAGTTGGAGCAGGAAAAGGCATTTTGTTGCAAGTGTGGTGAATGCATATCTTATATCGGCATCCAGTTGAAGTTGAATTTTCACATTATATTAAAAAAAGGAGGCTTGAGGGTAAACACTGTGGTCTCTGAAAGGCTGGCTTCCTGTGTGAGAACATTTACATAAACACTCACACACACACACACACACACACACACACACACACACACACTCTTGTTTCCATACTGATGCAACCGTGTGCAATGAAAAGAAGTTCTGCGAATGCAAAATGGATCACAAGGATCACATTACCCCGTATCAACTCTACAGGAACAGACCACCTCCAAGTTGCACACTGCACAACAGAACTGAGATTGGAATACACTAAAAACTTGATGAGCAAGCCTGTTCAGAGCTCATCATCACTATTTTTTCTGATAATAGATCTAGTCACATCCTACAATGTGACTAGATTTTTAAAATGTATGCATGTACGCTTGGATGAGAGAAAGGCATCTCCTGTTAAATCGACTTCTGGGTTTCCAGCCAAACCTTCCAGAGCACACAATCAGCATCAACTCAGGATCCGTTTCCAGTCTTAGACCTACCAGAAATCTGTGGGGTCAGTACTGATGACCAAAGAAGCTTTGTTGACCATATCTTCTTATTTTTTGTCTTTAACATTACATATCTATACCTTAATGAATATACCAGAGACTCACAATCTCTTGTCTCATCTATACAATATCCTGCTAACAGGGCTTCAGCAATGACCTCTAGATTATAAAAAATGATAAAAACCATGCGTATTTGTGATGAGCCAAGAAGAAACATCACACCCCATATTTTTGCACTGGCTTCGAGCATTAGCTCCAGTGTCCCCACATGGTGCTGGTGGCATGTCTTGGAGCCTGTATTCCTTAACAAGCTGCAGAAAGCACATGTACTGACGACAATTTGATCTGTCATCAGTTTCAAGCATGGAATAAACATTACTTATTGAGAGCTGTAGTGAACTGAGGAGAAAAAAGGTGGCCAGATATACCCTGGTAAACACTGAGGGTTAAAGCGTTGATGCTCAAGTACAGAGAGGCCAACTTAACAGAAGCTTTCACCCACTTCACCCTGTGAACGAAAGGTGCTTGTTGATTTCTACACATCACAACAATCTATCCCAAGAAAACCTCTTTACCTCAGTGGCCCCATGATTAGGGCCCTATGAAATCTGTATTCCATTTTTATTCTTCTGAATTCATTTTTACACTATAATCATAAAACACCTAAAACATGTCTAATTATGATCAGTTATTTAACTTTAACACGGTGCTGGGGTTCAGCAGAACATTTACTGCTTCGCTAAAACATGTTCTGTATCTTAACATACGAGTAATCGAAGACCGATTACCGTTTTGTGTTGTCTTTATATTTATATCTGACACATATCAGCATGTTCATCAGTCGTACCGCTGTTGAGCTTTAACTTGTGTATAGTGTAGTTGATCAATTGTGCTCGTGTTTTCCCATGTGCAGTGTGATATGTGTGAAATCAAAACGAGGACGGGGGAAGGAAAACCGCTTCTTCTAAGCCACCCAACCCAATGCATGCATGTACAGGGCACTACCAGCAATTTGGGTTTAAGTGTGGTAGAGGCCTTTCCGGTTCCTTTCACTGAATTCTAACAGACATAAAAGCAAGTGTTGCGTCATAATCCTCTTGTGCTCATACTGGACTGTAGAGTAGCCAGTAGATGCAGTGAAACCAATTGGGATTGTAGGGTAGCTTCAAAGCTTCCCAACTTTTTGAGAAAAAGAAAAAGAAATGATATTTAATTGGGCCTTCTTGGTGTTCTGTGGTGTGCGTTTCTCTTTGGGCAAGTATTACAAGTCTTCTACTCTTCTTTCAGCCCTCCCTCTATCAGAGCCCTTCGTGGTCTCTCAAACTACACCACTGTCCATTTCCTACATTTGCTGCATCATGAAAATTTCATTAGCCTTCATCCATTGTTACTCAAGAACACATTTGTGAGGAAGACCCAGAGGGCGTCAGCTACTGCTACTGTGGTTGCCTGTAGCAAAGGCAGACAATTGGATGAATAGAGGCATTGCTGTCTTGTCTAACCTTAGTATTATGCCCTGTCTAGGGACACAGTTGGCAAAGGCAAAAAAAGTCAGCAACCTATCAGCTTGGAGCAGTCACAAAGCCAGCGAGCAAGGCTGGGTATCTGTTTAGCAGCTTGGAGCATTTGTGAAACACTACTCTTTGATCCCAAGCAACCAACACTTCCTCAGGAGTGTTGGTCCAAAAACACCTCTGTCCGTGAAGATAATGGACTTACCAATAGGCTACTTTACAGTACAGGCAGCTATGGATGTTTCTCTTAGAGAGTGATTTCTTTGGCAATCAGTACATTTAATCAGAGCTCAAGAAGCCACAGAGACTCTCTTCTGATTCCCTTAATTGCTTTCGGCTCTCTCACGCACAGTTCTCTTGTTGGAAATTTCCAATTTAGAACCATTTCATTTTTTTTCTTCCTTTTACTCCCTCAGTTCTCTGTAGAGCAGTGAGCCATTCTGTTCAGCACTGTAGATAAATTGCAAGCATTAATCATTTCAGAGTCATTATCAGCATTTTAAAGGTGAAAATCCAAACAAATTGTTTTTCATTGGGTCTGAGCTTAATAAGATTGTTTTCGTGTAATTTGCAGCCTTGGAGCATTTAACACAAACAATTAATGGTAAATTGGTAACACTGCTTATCTGCTCCCAGTCTACATAATATTAAATCCATAATGAAGAATCACCTCAAATCAAGGAGGTGTACAATCTACGCAACAGGCTAGATGCCAGTTAATTTATCATGATACATTAGATAAATACAATACCTAAGCTTATGCTAAATACACACTCTAATGTTGATGTTTTCCATTTTGTATAATGTCTCAAATGTGACCCAATGTGTAAACCCCATCGTCTCTGTTCGTGGTATCGCGTCCACGTCTCCTTATTTAAATCCTCTATTCTTTAATCCATCTTTCAATCGTCTACTGCTGCCTGCTGATAAACGGAGGAGGAAGTGACTTCAAACAACGCTCTTATGAAGGGTACAGTGTTAGCCGAAACGTTAGCAGGTAAAAAACAACTCACAGAAAAACCCACAGAATTAACGTACAAGAGATGATGTGTATGTTTTCACCTATGAGGCAGAAGCTGATAAAAACATAATTAGTTTTCTAAATAATTATTATTCACCAGAATACAGTGAATAATCCCACAACTCGATAAGCTGATGATGTTTAACAGCCTTCATTTACAACTGTATAATAGAGGAAATGAGATACTCTAATATTTGGATGGAAGTAGCTCAAGGCATTTTCTTCCATGATACTGACCATATCTTCAAGCGTGTCAGCAATTGCACTGTAGATTTTCTTCCCTTCACGTGGTGCCTTCAAGGTCAAAGTCATTAACTATGATTTAACTTCTGTCTGCAGTCACACGAGCAGTGGCAACTGTCTGTAGATGCCCCATCACTTGTTGGCTGTGCCTGTCAGCAGTTTGTAAGCAGTGGCCCTGCAAGACCTCGGTGACTGTGACGTCCAAACATGAGGGACACAGTTGGCTGCCTCCTGTGTCTACACTCTGTGACCACTCACCAAATGGCATGGCACTGAGAGGAAGAGATACTGAGTGTGTTTGCGTACATATGTGCACGCCTGTGACATGGCACAGGAGTGAATGGATTGTGCACGACTGCAGCGCCCACAGAGCCAAACTGACAGATTAAAAACAATCGGACCACTGCCACCGAACCACCAACGCAGCAAATCAAACAAGACACATGCATATTAAAGTGATTTGAAGAGGTAATCTTTTTTTGTACTCGTCTCCTCCGCATGTTTGGGTGGAGAATTGTAATGTCAGAAATGGCAAAAACATGCTACGGATGACTCCTAATAGGACGGATCTGGTCACTCTGCTGCCAAATCAGCCTGAGGGGAGAGAGAGAGAGGGCGCAATAGCTGTCTGACTAAACTTAATGTGATTGTTTTGTGCATGAGATCATGTGTTTAGACAGTGTGTGTGTGTCTGTGTGTCTATATAGAGACGTACAGCTAAACTCAGCGTCTCAGCATCCCAGACACAACCACAGGGAAAGAATCCAATTTCACTCATTTTCATGATCTCATGAGCTGCTTAAGTCAATTTTTTTTAAGCTAACCTTATTTTGAAATTCATCGCTGCCCAATTCCACAAAAGCTGCAAGATAATGATGAAATAGTGGTAAAATATTTTACCTTTTTCTCTTCCTGCTTCAGATTTCTTCACTTATAGCATCATCCAGTCCTTTATGATTGATGACACCTTTTTCCTTGTGCAGTGAATGTGCTGTAGTGAAAAGTTAAAAATCTATAGTGTTTGTCAAATTGTCTAAGGTTCAGTACAGGTTCTGTTTTTAATTAAATCTAAAACAGTTGGACCACAGTTAAATCTGCACATGGCCTTGTTAGTTTATTGAATATGTTGGTTTTCACATTTCTGTATGTGTGTTTACGTAGTTGTTTTGGACACAGGCCCAGAATGCTTGCAGTATTGCTAACACAACAGAAGTTAATGGTGGAGAGAGTTTTGATGAACTGCAATATTAAGTGATACTGTCACAGCCTGCACAGAAATCTTGGGGTGTTTTCTTTAATAGTAATAATATCAGCAGTAAATTTTGAACAAAACAGAAAATACAATTAAAGGACAGTTTAATTATACTTGTTAAAATATTTATCAACTACACCCAGTTGGCAGTTTATTAGGGGACAGTTGCACAAAACTAAAGCTAATGATACAGAATTATATTGTATAAAGATCACACATTTGAAACTTCTGAACACAAACTGCAACGAGTACCTTGATGAAAAATGTATTATATGGTTTTTAAGGATGTACTTTGGTATACCAGCCAATTACTGCAACAATTACACTAACAACTGAGTGTACCTCTTGATGAGACATTAAAAAACAAACTTTGGTACCCATAGCGGCTGTATTATGAGAACATAAGAGCAGTGTTGTAATACAGGGTTGTTGTCCTTATTTTCTGTAACTGTGTAATTTCAGGTATCTAACCACCACTAGGACTCGATGGACATTTACAGCACTTGAGAGCTGTAATTGTTCCAGGGAGGCTTTCACCAGCTGCAACTACACTGAGAATACCTGTTTTCTTACCAGCTACATGTTATATCAACAAGAAGCACTCTTTATTAGTATCTGGTTTTTTTACACCGACATCTGGTTGTTACAAGTATCTGTTTTTTTAAAAAACATAAAAACATTTATGCAACGATGACGTGACATTGGATACAACAACTACATATATAACAATGTAACAAAAATACTGATATTAAAGCATTTGTTTTAGATAGCATTTGTCATTTTGCTTTAGTTGAGTGTGCATAACATCCAAAACGGGAGCTTTAATTCAAGAGTTTGTCAGAAATACTGTATGACATCTTTTTTCTTTTTCTTTTTTACACAATAAACCCACTAAGCTCTTTGGACAACGTAGAACTCATAAGACACAGCAGCCGTCTGTGTGTGACCGTCCACATGTAAAGAAAGTCAAGCCTCATATTGGAACACGTAGCTGTCTCCAGGGAGTGAAGCTGTGATATGATTGTGTAACGTTTTGTTAAATCAGAGCAGCAAACAGGATGGGGCAGCATCAGGTCAGTTGTCAGAATCATATCATATATGGAACTGCACTCCAGAACTGAAGTTGTCATACATAGCAATTTATTTAAAAACTTAAGTTGAACAAAATACAAAAGAGTATAACTGACTTCTGCTAAAGAGCAGAGGATTTCAAGAGCATGTGGTAGCAGCTGAGGGAAGCAGCCAGGTTTCAGCAAAAACACAAATTTAAAAATATTAAAAAATCATCAGGTATGATCTTAAATGAAAACACTATGCTCTTGATTAAAGGACAAGGATTCCCTTCACAAAAATTACTAACACCAAGCGGCCTGGTAGCTCAGTGGTTAAGGCAGAGGGCTGGGATGCAGGATCGATTCCCAGCTAAAGGGCACCCAGCCCATCCCCCAATACCAGGTATGTCCCTGAGCAAGACACTCAGCGCTTGCTCCCCCCAGAAGGGATGGGTCAAATGCAGAGAAGAAATTTTGTTCTAACACCTAGAAATGTATCAATGAGTAAAAAAACAATAACAAAAAAAACATTGAGGTGGGTTCTTCTAATATGGAATATGGGAAGTTAGCTCAGAGCACTCAAGCAGCAATATTGAGTATTTCATCACTTGACATTTAAAGAGCAACCCTGATATTTTAGAGATATGAATATAGGACCTACACTGAAGTGCTATTAATTAGCTCATTAAGGTGATGATTTCAGAAAAAATTTGATGATGATGATTTAGATTTTAAAGGTGCAATCACCATTCCCATTTCAGAAAACTGACTTAACCAGTAAAATAGTAGAAATAGTAGTTGCTGTTTTCATCTTGTAAACAGAAACTCCAAAAAATCCATTCACACAGTTGTAGGTAAAATGACTGATTCCTATATGTTAGCCCAGCATTTCATATGAAAGGCCGGGTAGTTCTGACTACATAAAACATGCCGTATTTACAAAGAATACCTTCTTTAATCAAAACAACTCAATTTGTTCAATCAAGAGATTTGGTTTGAATCC
Source organism: Microctenopoma steveboyesi (assembly GCA_032359275.1). NCBI lineage: Eukaryota > Metazoa > Chordata > Actinopteri > Anabantiformes > Anabantidae > Microctenopoma > Microctenopoma steveboyesi. Next base: position 1,633,481 of record JAUMHF010000019.1, on the reverse strand, counting down.
ACAGAGGAGCCTGGGGAGCGGTGAGCGGTTTTGAAGCTAAATCAAATTGCCACACAGTTTGGCTGCAGGGTTATGTCTCCTTCATTCTGTTGCAAACCCTCACATGTTCTGCCCCATGACATGCAACATACCGTTTCTTCAACATCTCTGCAGTACTGCCAACTAGTTCGAGTGTTATTTTCACTTGTCATATAGCATAGAGGGTATTTGGTGGTGGAAACCTATCACTGATGGCCTTAACAGTGTGAGCACATGCCTGCTCCCTGGAAGCTGTATGTATCTGTTGATTTGTAATGACCTTGCAGAAATACCACTCATTTATTTGCCGGTTCATGTCTGCAGCAGAGAGAGAGTGTGGTGACAACTAGAAAATCAGCTCTATGGTTCACATTTCAGAGAAATGTCACAACTAATGGAGACGGACCAGCAGTGCAAAGGAAATTAAAAGCAGTAATTGAGAGGTACATGAATGGCAAACATGCTGGACTGTGTCCCTGGGGGCTTTCAGACTGTAACGCATCTCTGAGACAAATGACTTTGAAGGTAAGCAGGGATCCATCCTCTTCCATCATGACTAAATCACTGTGTCCTGTCAGTTTGATGATTCACTGCAGTGGGCCCATAATATGCCGTATATGGCGTCACTCTCTGATGAGGGCCGCATGTCGTACTTAATTTTTATCAGCTCTATAGTACATATGTGTATATTTACTGTGTATCTGGAGATATTGTGCAATGTTTTCACAGTAAATTACCAAGACTATTTCTCTTCCTCTTCTTCCTCTAACAGTGCTTTTCTCGTGTTTAGCTGGCTTCCTGTTTTGAATAAAAGCTTTGACAATCCGTCTTCTACCAGATTTGAAATGTAAAATCAGTACCCCTCTCAGGTACGGGTTTTATTTTTACCCTCTGTACTTAGCAGAAACAGGTTAGTGGGGAAGTGGGAAATTTGACCTTTAAGCTAATTCTTACATTATTGATTAGTCTTGTGCTGTAATTGGTGTCAGGCGAGGTCTATAACAGCCAGTGTCTCCCTAGTGTCCATATTGTCCTCTCCAGACACACGAAGGCAACATGGTCTGTAGTGTGTGTGTCTCGTGAGTTAAACTGAAAATATTTTAACAATAAGTCAAAAAGTGGTTCTAAAGAAATGTTCAGAGAACAAAAGAAGAAAAATTAAAAGCTTTTAATACACATATTTAGAGTCTGTTTTATATACATGCTGTCATTGTTGTAATATTGTTTTGTTTTACTTTTCATGAACAGTATGAAAACTTTCTTATTTATCAATTTTAGCTCTTGAAAACAGGATTTTCAATAATAGACGGGTATGTGCGCATGGAAAACAAACATACTGTACATAGGAAGAAAACAGTTCCAGTATATGCATGTTAGTGAATTTCTTTTATTAAGAACCATTTTAGGTTAGTATAACCTAAATATACTTACATTTAAATATCACTCTAAATATTTTCCCTCTAACAAACTACTTATAAATTAATTAACAATGTGAATTTGTGTTTGTTTACAAAGGCATAACATCTCTGTATTCATTTAAAAACAGAATATAAATTACAACAGAGAAATTTAATTTGTCCAAAGGGAAACATGGTTGTCATAGTGTAATATGTCATTGTAGCCTGTAGTTCCACCGTCAAATGTAAGGTCATTATTGTAACACTTGAAGAAATACTATTGCTCAAATGGAGTTGGTTTATGTATTCATGTAACTGTCTAAGGGCTTTTTTCAGTTTCAGGCATGTATGAACTTAAGGTATTATGAAGTTGTCAGAATGTTTATGCAAAAAAATGCAATAGATGCCAGTGTGTTTCAGTAGGTCACCTCTATTACTCTGGGAAAAAAGCAACCAAAGCAAAAGTTGGCTCAGTTTGGACAAGTTAATAGTACTGTAGCTCACACAAATCACTGGGGTGCCACAAATCTCATGCAAAACGTTGAAATGCGCCTTAAGGTTCCACATTTGCAACGTCACGTATGTACATTTGTTCTGCTGCCTCTGCAGTGTGGGATCAATTAAGTTATCATATACTTTGTGTCTTTCAAAATATGACATAAGGGGTTAGGACTTTTTTACTGCACATCGTTTTTACTAAACTCAACTACTCCCACAGTATAATTCACATCCATTCAGCTGCATTTTGCTGCATGCGAGACTCTTATTGGACGGCAGATATCAGTCAGTCAGTCCACAGTATGTTTTGACCACATTACCCATGTTCCTCATTAGTCGATGGCGAAGTGTCTCACTCTCTCCCACTGATTACATGCACGGAGTTAATGAGCCACACACACTAAACACATCCTCCCTCTCTTACAAGCATATCACTAGCTCCCCCTCATCCCTCTTCACGTACCGCTCCCACCCATATCCCATACACGTATACTCTTCAGTTGCTTTTCAAGTGATGCTGATTCCACTTTAGGTAAATATCAGAGACCTCCTTCTCCACAACCACCATGGCTATTTATCATATCAGTGGAGGGACAGTCTACCAATTACCAGAAACTACTGTTCAAGCACAGTGATATGAGTACGCTTTGCTGATTATTTCAGCCTGCTAATCGATTGCACTCAGTGTCGCTCTTGTCAGATGAAAGCCTGATCTGTCGGAAAAGATGTTCCGACAGATCCGATTGCTTCACTAATCATAGCTTTTATGCAAAAATACACCTGTTGCACCAGCTCAGAATGGAGTGGATTTGAACATAGAAGAGTACGTACTAATCCGCACTAACTGGAACACCATTGACTTCGATGATTTTTCTGTATAGAAGTCTGGTTGCAAATGGGAAGTGTTGAATTACACTTTAGCATTATTATTGGGTTACAAAAGCTACTTGTAGTCGTTGTTAGGGCAAACCCATGTTTGCACTATTTAAATGCTGATGAATGATGGCCATTCAGTCCCAAACCAACTAACGAATGGTAGGATGGGAGCTATCAATTAGCTATCAAGCTCCTCTCCTGTGGAACCAGCTCCCAGTTAAAGTTCGGGAGGCAGACACCATCTCTACCTTTAGGGCTAAACTGCTGGGTTTTCTGCATTATGCAGTATGCTTATGGGCAACCAAACATGTACCTTCTTGGTAACAAACCACTCACCACGTATCACCCAGTGACTCACTTCTTTATAAGTCACAGGTATTCAGTGAACCTAGCTTTGTGTTGACCATGTTTCTTTCTCCAAGCTCAGTTAGCAGAGAAAAAATGAACAATTAAACCTTTAGATCCATCAGACCTTTAGTTTTCAACAACGTTCCTCTGGCTTACTTTACAGGACAATCCACATGATCCAAACACTGCGTTTGGTTACCACACAGAGAGGAGATTGCAAGATAACTGTGTTTATCTAAAAGGCTTGAAACATTCTTGTAATAAACCGATCTGTCGTTCACTTGAATCTCCAAACATTCCTTCATGGACATTATATGTTGTAGACATACTCAACTAGATCTCCTCATACTACAGTAATGATGGTGCCTGTTAGCTGAATCCAGAACTTGTATCTATTCATCTCTACTGCATTGGACTCAATTCATTACCCTGCAGAGATAACCCAGCCTCTGGAAAATGCTAAGTCAGCGGATGACACATTCTTTGAGATACAGCATCAGTTTTCTTTTTCCCCATCTCTCTGAACTAAGAGAAAGAAAGTTTTCCTTTTTCATAGACTGTTTGGGTTTGGCCATGGTCTGTGCTTTTTATATTTCCTATCAGATGACTCTCTGCTGTACTTAAATATAATAAAGAAAAATTTTAGAAACTTGTGCCAGCAGAAAAGGTATTTTGCCTTTCCATTAATAAAACCTACACCAGCCTTTTACATTATATATATGTGATATAATCATTTAACAGAGAAAGAGCTAAAATGTTGTTGGTTGCACTCACTGAGATGAGTGCAACCAACAGGTGTCCAGCAGACAACAGCAGGGTGCAAGCTGCATCATGGGTCGCTGAAGTAAGTGGCATAGTGGCAACTGGAGCACACAGGGCTGTGATTCCCAAAACAGCACCCTGCACTCAACATTCATAAGAAATATTTCAAATGCAAGAATGTGGAGAGATTTCTTTAGATATATAGATATTGGTGACTGGGCCCAATAACTGGCTCCATTCTGGATCTGGTCTCTGTGGTTGGTTACATACTGAGTTCAACTAAACTCAACGGTCTGATGTCAACAAATCTGTTGTCAAACCTATTAATTCATCCAGGTAAAACGCAGCTTGTGCATTTCCAAAATTTCAGTTATATATATTTAGTTATTATAATTGTTGCCAGCTTGCCAAAGGATCTTTCTTTTGCTCGTTGCAGAATACCTAAGGAAAGTGGGACCTTTTAAAATATATGCGTCTGTAGGACTGTATTTCAGAAGTGTTTTTTTATTATAGACTCAAAATAAATCTCTGGAAAAAATTACAGAAAAAGCCAGGTGTAAAGTTAAAGCATAAGGCAGCCGCAACAAATTGAGCTGACCTGCAGAATGAGAAGCTGTAGACTCGATGAATGTTGATCGGTCTGTCTGCCTGCAGAACCTGGCTACAACCAGGGTCCATCTTTCCAGCATACTTCTTCAGTTAAGCCAGTTTGATGGGGGGCTAAACTGCAGGTCAGGCTGCCCGGGACAATCACTGTCAGGCTTAGGAGAAGAGGAACCTGATCCACTCTGCAGTGCACTCTGACAAAGTCTTTTTAAATTCAGCGTTTGTCAAACACACACACACACACACACACACACACACACACTCTGGAAACTGTTTCTCACTGTGTCACATGAAATTCCAGCGCAGGTCCAATCTCATTACAGCAATAACAGCGTTAGTTCTAGGCAAAGCCTGAATTCTGTCACATGTGGAGCCAAACAGTGCTATAACTGCCACCACTAATGGCACCATTTACTAGCAGTGGTGGTTAAACTACTACTAAGCTACTTTAACCGTTATCACTACTACTGTTCCTTCTGTTAGCCTCAAAGTTTTCATTACAAACACTTAATGTCCCGTGGTTCTAAATAATTTCTAAATTTCATGTTATTGGCTCTAATACGGCGGATGATAATTCACGTCTAGTTGAAGTTTGACGATCGTTTTTTATTGCAAATTGTCAATTTTATATTTTATTAAATTGCTAATGGCTACTTAGCATGCTTAGCATGACACTACTGCAAAAACTACTAAGCAAACACTACTGCAACAACCACTGCAAAGTTCAACAAGAACATGATTCATGACAATTCTACCATGATGATGTACACAACAATATTCATCTGTTACAAACTGAGATTCAAGCCGAGTGTGCCGAGTATTAATATTGAGACTCGCGGATAATCATTCCATATATGATCAGAGATGTTTAGGAACATGACTAAGTCAACAAAGTTTAGTTTGTAGCTTTTGGCAGATGCAGAATTATTCCTGAGGAGTTTAAAGACATTATTCAGTCAAAAATAAAATAACAACACTACTGTTCTGTCAACACAGGACAAAATTTCCTTTTGTTTAAGGTATATTTGTTTATTAAAGGTAAGCATTATACGGAAGAATAAGATATAAAAAGCCCAGGTTAGAGGCAGAGAGTAATATGTGCCTTGCACTGCTTTGCACTGCTGGCACTAATAGCTATGACTATTTCTTGAGTGTTCATTCTGTGTGTCTAATTTGTTCGTGGATTGATTCTTTTTTTAACACAGTGTTAAAATTGTTGT
>JAUMHF010000019.1:1610403-1627656 GCA_032359275.1 Microctenopoma steveboyesi | reverse complement strand
CAGCTGTAGCCGAAACATGTAAGCAAGGTAAAACAACAATTTTAACACTGTGTTAAAAAAAGAATCAATCCACGAAGCTATGACTAAATGAGTGAGAAGAGATGGCTTGGACATACTGTATGACAATTGCTTGATTCCTGCCAATCATAAGTGTCTAAATCACTGATGTTAATAGGAATGATGCAGGGTTTTTGAAAGCTAAAACACAATGCAAAGACAGAGAACCCAAAGGTAATGTCCTCTCTTTTTTGTCTATTTCTAGATTCTTGTGCTAGATGCTTTCTAGGAGCCTGTTTATTTAGAAATCCTGGCAGTAAAAAACTGCATTTTGCACTAAAAGAAGCACTAACAGTGCTTTTAAAGCTGCAGGAGGTCTGTCTGTTTTCTGCACATTTAGTTCACTGGCTTGTATTTTTATCAACAGCACAGACATTACTGCATATCTACACTAGTAACATAGATGTAGTCATCATAAAATGTAAGATTTCACTGTTGTTTCTGTGTTTTCATAGAGACGTCATAGATCTTTTGTTAATATGGAAGCCATTTGAGCAAACACCACGATGAAAAACAATAAAGTACCATAAAGAGTCTTGAACCAACAGAAATGACTCCAGTGACTGCAGATGAGCAGTAAGAGTCTCATAGCTTCTTGTTTTCTCCTTGTTATCTTTTGTTTATGGTTGAGGAAGAGGCTCAGTATCTTAGGTCTAATTGACCGTTGTTTTATGGGAACGCACAGCTTGTGTTGCCCTGACAAAGAGTTTATTTTACTTTCTAGCTAAGAGGTATTGCTGTGTTTATTAGGCAAATAAAACATAGTGAGAGGAGGATACAAGAGACTAGGAAACCTTACACAGTGGAGGAAAAGTTAGACAATTCTATTACTATTTACAGTATACCATAAACCTTTACTGCTGCAGATGAATATTTTTAGACCAGTTCACAGTTTAGTTCACTTTATAAAGAGGAATAGGTTTTTTTACAGGTGAACCGGGTTGAGATGATGGCAAACTGCTGCAAGTAGCTGATTTTAGTTCTTTAGGAAGTTGTTCAGTTGACCTTAAGAAGGACAAGTGCATGACAGAACAAGCCAATGAATGACATTTGACTGCTTGGTGCGTGCCAACCCCTAGAACTGGACAATAGGCTTGAGTAGTTAATGGATATCCACTGGTCAAAGTGATAAGACCCAGATGATAACCTTGTTGTTCAGAAATACAAAGTTCTTATGGCATTGTGTTTGCAACCGCCATACTTGTGTGCGAAGTTGCCATTGCTCACAGTTCAGTGGCCCAAGTCTGCAGCAGTCATCTCCTGTGGAGGAAGGAAGCTGGTAAGAACTATTGTTTATCCATTTTAAACTAGCAGTTGCTCTTATGTTCCTTTGGTCTTTATATGTACATTGGTTATCTAAGAGGAGAGTAGACAAATCTGTGGGTTGGTTGTGGTTTCTTCAGATCAGTTAGAAACAGTTATCAACAGAGTGCTTTTGTGCTTAAAATGAGAGTTATGTGATTCATACAGGGACCCAACCGTAACATATTTTTAGAATTAAATATTTTATTTCTCTTTATGAATGCCATTTAGAAATATAACTTCTGTAAATAATGAGCCATGATCGTATGATGTGTTTAAATTAGTTGACGGATGACTTCACATGACACAACAGAGGAATTTAATAAAGTGAACCATTGTGGTGCAGCTCCCTCCTCTACACTTCACTGATGGACAACAGTGTGTGTGCACGTGTGTGTTTATGTGACCTGCTGGCTGCTGCCTGAGTCCTTCATCTTGGCCATGCTCTTATTGACTATATCGGAGGCCATAAATCATTGTGTGCGTGTGTGAGAGGTTGTGTATATGGCCCAGTGCTTCTCTAGATGTGAGCTGCAGAACACAGCAATCTCAGGTCAGGGAAGCAAAAGAGCAAGCAGTGTGTGTGTGTGTGTGTGTGTGTTAACCATGACAGAGCAACAGCCAAAGTGGTGGACGTGCCATTGGACAAGATGTACCTGTCTGTTCACACCTTCTTCACGCAGATGTAAATGCTTTATACACCAGTGCACATTTCAGTCACAAGGACATGAGGCCTGTCTACACACACACAAACATGCACACACAGCAGTAGTTGTCCCACGTGTTATTTGTCTCTTTTAACTGAACTTGGTAACTCTCTCCATCTTATTTTTTCCCCCACCATCTCTCCATCGGGGTGATGGTGGGTCAAATACAGATGCCAGCCAACTGTATCTGACGTTAACTGCCCTCCATTAGCATTTCCCAGAGTGCTACTGGAGTGAGCAATCAAACGGAGCAGTCAAGCAGATGCACCGTGGGCAGCCATCATATGTGTGTGCAGACCCACACAGACAAAGATACAGTTATGGACAAAGTTATCTATGACACTAGTGAAAAAAACAACAGTGTTGACATTTTAGACTTCCAAATTGCTGTGTGTCAATGTGTGGGTGCAGAAAGGTCTGGAACTAAGCTGTATTATCAGCTGCTATTACTGAGTTATACAGATGCGACTGTCAAAGACCCATATTCTGCTGTATAATAATGTGAACAATGACTACAGTGATAAAAGGACAATTTCAAAATATTCATAGGTTGGTCTTCTGTAAACAATGGCAGAGCAAAAAGAGTAGGACAAAGTAAACAAAAGCTGCAGATGGCGTTACACATTGGAGAGACGTGCTATATATCCTTTATGCACAGTAAGATTTTACTTGCTATACTCTCTTGGTTTACCCGGTAACATATATATCTCAAAATTATTATATTATATACTTAGTGCATTTTAAAGGACAGCTCATTGTAAGCCGACCTCCATCTCAGTGTTCCTGTGTATATGTTGAGTTATTGCTTGCTATAATCCCCAAGCTTGGTGTTGAGTGAGCCCTTCCAAGCACAATTACATTGTAAGAAATATGGGGTAAATTGTTCCATGCACATAAATTACAACATTTTAGCTGAAGGTAATTTGAGAATGTAACAGTCTGACTTAGACAAATCCACTAGTTTGCTTTCTAAACTCTTTGGCAAGGACGTTCCCTGGCATCTTTCTGGACAGCGTGTCCTTTCTGCATTCTGTCAGAGGGAACCTGCACTTCACAGCTACAACATGCAACATTCCATTCATGTTAGTTGAGAAATGATCCTCATTATATTACATTCCCAACAAGAAAGATTTAGTTTAATGATTATAGTTTAGATGCACAGAAAGGTCAGTTTTAGAAGACTGCTAACCTATGTACATACGTTTGTTTATGTGGGATAAAATGGCACATAAATTGCTTAAGCCTCAGATTAGTTCCACTTGAACTTTAGTATGCACTGACTGACTGATGACTGTTGGTATTGTTGTGTACTTATTACAATAGAGCCATTATAGAAAGGGCAAGTATGGTACAGTAGGAATGATCAGTGACCAATAGCTCATTCAGTTCATATGCAGTTCATTTAATTTAAATGTACCCTGTGATTGTTTAACTTTTAAGGAGCAGAGCGTTGTTTCGGTGTGTTGTTGAAATATTTATTATATGTATTTATTATTATATTATATGTATTTCTTTCACATTTTACCACTAGTTTCAACTACACTATAACTGTTTAGTTCATTAGGTAGCAGGTTAAGTCAGTGTGTTGGAAACAGGATAAATGGGCAGATCTGTTAATCTAATTGAGTTTGACAAAAGCCACATGGCTGGATGACTGATTAAAGCATCTCCAAAACAGTATTGTGGCATTTACACATCAGCACTCACCAAAAGTGGTCAAATGAACAGTGAGAGGAAGCCTGTTGGAATAGAGCCCAAAGAATGGCCACGATCAACAACTTTCAGAACACACACTGCATCACATCTGTGTAGCCACAGACCCCTCGTGTGTACAGCCTGCTGGAAGTAAAATCAGTTTAGGTCTAAATTAGTTTTTAAGCAGAAATGTTGATCACAGTGTATAAGCCACAATTGACTCGTGTCAGTTTTTCTGTTTTGTTTTGATTAAGCCACTAGGTCTGTTTTAAGCCGTTTTGCTCTACACAGGCCTTATTATTATTATTTTACGATTATTGCTCTTTCGTTTGCAGCTTAACATGTTAATATTTACTCTCGTTCTAACCATAACGCATCCCAGAATAAGTACAAGAGCATGATCCTTTTAAATTGGTGTTAAATGTTTAGTGCAGGAAATATAAATACAATAAGAGACTGAAATTGAGACTGTGCTGTTTTAAGAAAGAAATGTAGTTGAGTGTCAAATGTGTCTGGAGGATCTGTTTCAAATGACCTAAAAAAAGAAATGGAGGAGTTGTGGACTATCTGTATTATTACAATGGAAATAAATTTCCAAGCATTTGAAATGTCCTCCGTAGGAGCCTAGGAAGAGTCAGGGAGTAGAGTAAAAGATGAATAGTCTGTGGCCTATTTTACAAACCATCTCCCTCTCTCTCTTTGTCTGTCGTCCCCTGAGAAGGAAGCTTTTGTATCACCTCTCACAATACTTCACTTGCTACTCTATCTGAAAACAGCAGATGAAGGCAGAGGTAGACAGAGAGAGAGAGAGAACATCCTGCAGATGGACACGGTGGGTGGATGTGCTTCTCTGAGTGTGGGTGGGTGCGAGAGTAACTCATATGGAGTGTAAGATTGGAGAAAAAATGCACTACACAGTGGGAAAGATAATGAAAACAGAAATGAAGTAAGCTCGCTAAAATTGTTTTAGTGTTGAGCTTGTACAGAAAGATTTGATAGAGACGTGTTATTCTTCGCACATTTCAGATGTAGCTTTTATTATTTTGCCTATTGTTATTCTATTCTTTTCTTTTATGCTTAAATTGAGGAGCTTTCTTCTTCCTATGGCCTGTTGGTGTGTCTCCATGAACTTATAAATTGTTCCAAAGAAGAAGAAGTCAGGATAGGGTTAAATGCCAAATCAAAACCATGCTTATCCAATTATCCATTAGCTACAGGGGTCAGATGTCCTGAACCCCTGGTTCCCCCCTGGCAACGAGTCGGTGTGTCTTTTGACACATTGAGTACTCCAAACCTTCTCACCTGAAGCTACATGCCCTTAAGATTATTACTCTGGGTGTTAATAAGTATTAATTACTTTTTATTAAAGACTTTGATTAGGGAAAAATACTTTATCAGGACATAAAATATATACCATAAATTGCATATATACTACACATACATAACATAATTTACTCTTCTTTTTACACTTTAGCTAGTTTTATGGGGATCTCATCATCAACACTTAAGGGTTTGGTGAATCACATATTCAATTCAATTCAGTTTTATTTATATCGCGCCAATTCACAACAGACGTTATCTGGAGGCACTTTCCATTGTAATATGATTTACTCTAATCTTCATACAGGTTGTTCCTGCAAAGACGGTCACAAAGTTGCTTTGCGACTATTTTGAGAGAAAGGGCAAATTGGATATTGGTTTATAATTTCCTACAACCCCTGAGTCAAGAGTAGGTTTTTTTCAGGAGAGATTTAACTACAGCTAGCTTAAAGGCCCGCAGTACAGCCTGTTAATACAGATATATTCATCTGCTCTAATAGCAGCCTGGTAGCTCGATGGGTTAAGCGACTAGAATGCAGAAGGTCACAGGTTCAAAACCCTGTCTGACTCCTAGTCCATCCCCTACCAGGTGTGTCATTGAGCCAGACACCCAGCACTAGCTCCCCGTAAGTTGCTTTGGATAAAAGGGTCTGCCGAGCAAAGTAAAGTAAAGTAATAGATGGGATGGGGTCTAAGAGACAAGTAGATGGTTTTCTTGAATTAATTATTAAAATTAACTGTAGCTAGATCTAAAGGATGGAAGTATTCCAAGTAAGACTGAGATCCTAAGAACAAGTAAGGAACTGCTGGACAGATTTTGTCTATGCCAGTTGCAAGAAGGGACTGGTCAACTTCTGGTTCTCCTATAGTTAATGGCTTAATTTCACTTGTAAAGAAGTTCATAAAGACATTACTGCTAAGAGATAGGGGAATACTCGGCTCAACAGAGCTATGACTCTTTGTCAGCCTGGCTACAGTGCTGAAAAGAAACCTGGGGTTGTCCTTATCCTCCTCTATTAGAGACAAATAGTATGTAGTTCTAGCTTTACGGAAGGCTCTTTCATACACTATTAAGCCATCTTTCTAAGCTACGCAGGAATATCCTTTAGGATATCCTTCAGGAATATCCTATCCATATCCTTTCTAACTTTTGCGATGTTTGCTTTAACCTCTTGAACCCTAGACCTTTTTATAGGAAGTTCCTTGAAAAAGACGTACCCAAAATTAATTGAATATATCTCAGGAACTGTAGGGTTTATTTGAGCTATCTTGGTACCAAAACAAAGGCAAGACTTCAGAGAATGCTCTAAAGTTCTGATGTGTAATATTTATGTCACTGAGTGAGAGTAAATGACTTCGGAACACAGAATGACTTTGTAACCGGAAGTCGGAAGTGGACCCGGTACCGGGTCCTTCGGGTTTAACAGGTTAAGGTTCGAATATGTCAATTGTATCATGAAGCTAACCTCTTCTGGTTTACTTCCTTCCTTTTCAGAGGTGCAACGAGTATTGTGCACAATGAAACTGCAATATTATCAATGAGAAAGATAGAAAGTCTGAGAATTCAGTTCAAAAATAAAAAACATGTATTAACTAAGTAAAGGGTGCAGGAGATATTCAGGAGAAGAATATGAAAATGGTTCCATATGAAATCCAGTGACATGTGAGTAATGATGTTTAACAGGCATGAGGAACTCTCTCTAGTATATATGTAATATGTTAACAATATGGTTATGATTCACATTAGGAGTGCAATTTGTTGAGCATCACCACTACAAGAAAATCTAACATTAATTTTCTTGTAAAACAATGCGAGTAAAACAATGCTGAAAACCATCATTTCCTTCCTTTAGTCTATTCAAAACTCAGTGGCCACTTGTTATACTCTAGAGAGAAAAAGTGGATCTGCATTAAATATAAATGGGTGTGGGCTTTCCCAGCACTAAGCAAGAGGTCATGATGGTCTGTTACAGTTCTACTGCATCAAGATGGATATAGGTTGAAAAACAGAGGGTGGAGTGAAGAGGCAGTTAAATACTGTGGACCAGCAGATTAGGTAAACTTTAGTTTTTTCTGATCGTTGTTTCCACACACTCATATTCTATGGTGAAATTGAATGGAAAGGGGCTAGCTGGATGACCAATCATTGACACACAGTACACTTACTGTATGTGCAGAAGGTATAGGAACATTTTTGCCCCTAAGGGCATTTGTAATTTGAAAAGGAGGGCTATCGCAAAAATATCAGTCTGGTAACTGGGATGAGTGGGGGAAAAAAATCAAGAGAGAAAAAAGATTACTAAACGTGGGCGTGCAGGCTGGATGGAGGGTTCGGGAAGGTGATAAAGAACACGAGGCCCGCTTTCAACTTGGAGATTAGATGATTTGGGTAAATGAAGTTGTTTTCATCGCGGCTTAACCTATGTCCGTCTTTCATCTCCTTTTCCTTTTATTCTTTTTGCTTCTCGTTTAGCAAAAGGCTAGATTATTCCCTTTTATTCTTAAGTGTTGAAATGTTGCCTCTGTAATAACTTTATTTCAATGCCGCCACATTTCATGTTTCAATACACCTGGCAGCACACAGAAGGCCTGTAATTGATATTTCCCTTTCAGTCAGATTTCTTTAAGGATGGCAATTAGAAGGTAAAACTGAATCTGAGTTGGCTCACATGAACAGATTTCAAATCTATTCCATTTTCTGCAAAAAAGACTACAAGGGTAAGAGCATAAGGACATAAGACAAGAGGAACCTATTTGGAGGCCAAGGGAAAACCACAAAGGAAATGATGACAGTTGAATGACAAATTGTGTTAACTGAGCTTTTTTATCAATAACAATAACATGGTTGTCAATAAATTATTGCTGAGATCTGTGCCACTGTTAATGGTGGAAGCTAACAGTTGCTAATGTGAACAGTTTTATTTGGAAATTGTATAATTATTATTATGATTTGTACCTTTCTATAACCTGAAGTTGGAGGAAAGATTTTTTTAAAGTCTTGGTCATTGGTACCTGGTCTGTGTAGCCACTAGGCCACATTTGTAGCCCACCACTGGAGAACTTCTGCTATGGGAAATTATTTTGCCGTTGCTTTTAGACTTGCTGTCGCTTGGACATTTGCAGTCGCTTTTACATTTGTACGTGCTTTGTCTCTCGGGCCCTCCTACCTATTAAAACCCTACTTGTGCTTTATGGAAACTTGTTGCTACTATCCTCCCCACTGCCCCTTTGTGCTTGCGTGTGGGATTGTTAACTTTGTATAACTCTATATATAGTCATATTGCATTAGGTCTTAAACACTAAGTGCCTAAAGGTAACTTTTGTTGTGGTTTGGCATTGTATTAATGAACTGAATTGAATTTAACTGAATTCTACATCCTGTTATTCACACTTCTAAAACACTAACTAGATGTGATTCACAGTGCAGTTCATGTGACTCTTTACCAGACGTCTATTTACGTTTTATGACTTGCGGAAAGGAAAATGGCCCCCCATGATAAGAATGTAGTAAGGTGACACTAGCACTTCTGTATGAATGAAGGCGGATAATCAGCTGGGGATGTGGCTCATCAGGTACGAGCACTTGCACTAATTAATTTCAACAGCATGTAGTTCCTTCAAAACAAAAACACTGTTACTCATTCTTCATATTAACGCATACTGAGTGTCCCCCGACTGAACGGTTAACAGTAATTTCATGCTCTAAAAGTGGAATAATTAATGTTTTTCACCATTAAAGTGTGTGCAATGTGTGTGCCATAATGCGTTTTCCCCACAGCATATCAATGATTCAAAGCTAGCAGGCAACCATGGTTTTCACTTCATGCCAGACTGCTTTGACAGGGTAGAATGCATAAATGGGTACCCCTAAAACAACCTTGCCCATTACATATGCCTTGTGGTTTGAATGTTTTCTGTATTTTAGAAGTAATATAATGCAGCACTTACATATCACTGACAAGTTGTGTCAAAGGCTGGACGACATCTAATTTATCTAAGTTTCACCTTGCCACCACTATTCATGGCTTCTCTTCAAGTGCTTTGGTAACATTTAACCTTGCAGTTCCTCATTTTGTGAGCAAAATGTTTTCTTTCTTTGATAGTGTAGAAGTTAACATCAACATTGTTCACTCTGATCCTCCTCCTCTGTTCAAATCCTAATATGAACAGATAAACCACATTTAAAGTCAGAAATGATCTATTTTAACACAGGTCTGCTGTTACAACTGCTCTTTCAACAAATATCTAGACCAGTGGTTACCAAACTAAGACCCTCGGGCTCCCCTGCTCTTGTTTTCCAGCTATCTCTGCCCCACCCATTGCTGATTACTTGGATCAGGTGGTTGCTCAGGTTCTGATTGACTAAAGACAGCTGAGAAAGGTAAGCAGCAGTGGAATGGAGGCCAAAACATATTTAAGAAACTAAAACTGAAGTCCAGAACTGAATAATAACGTGTATGTGAGATATCAGTGCACAAAATGACGAATGTAACCGGAGTGAGTCACCATTATTGCATTAGATCACATTTTAAATCCTTCTTTGTTCAAACAGATCTTTCAATGAGACAATAGGTTCATCAGTCATTTAATGACTTGGTCAATATTTCATCATGTAGACAATGTATCAGTGCTGCTTTCACTGAATTAATCCATCAAACAGCTTAGCTCAGGTGCATTGAGCATGAGAAGGCTCAATAATATATTCAGTCAGTGTACAGGTTCATTCTGTGACTCTATAAAAGACCTTTGAAGCTCTGGATAAGTTGTGGATAATGTGCTGATCCAAATGTGTCATTTTATTTAAAATTACTAAAGCTAATTTTCTTCACTCTACTTCCACTGGAGAGGTTTAAGGATACACGGCCTTATGTTAAATCACAGTGATCAGGGCAATTTGCTATCCTCAGAGCATAAGCGTGATTTTATCTCTCTGGCAAACCACACACAGCATATAGGTGTCTGGGGCAGCAATTACAGGTAAGGATAAGAAATATACAGCCTCGACAACTTGCTGAATTAATGACTATGTTGTATCCTTCCACCAACGCTTGTGTGTCAAGCTATGCCTCAATGTTTTTTTGATTGAAATCTAAGCGATTAATATAAAAATATATTAACGGCATGCTTGCCTTGAAAAAGAAAAAAGTCAGAGGTAACTTTGGACTAAATAAAGAAATAGAATGGCTCAGTACAGCTGGAATTGGAAATGCACAAATAGTGAGTACATGAGTGAGTAGGAACTTTGCGATGCATGGCGTTCTCTTTACCCCAACCACAGGTAATATACTTCCACTTCCATCACTCCTACGCTCATCTGGAATATTTCCTAGTCAGCAGCTCATTGCTGAGGGACACAGATATAAGGTAAGTTAAGATAAAGTTTATTTATATAGCACCTTTCATGTCAAATGACAACACAAGGTGCTTTACGTTACCTTACCTTACCCTACCTTAAACCCTTTCAGCCTCTAGCTGTCATTGATCATGCTCCTGAGTTCTTAACTTTATTAAATAGGGTCACTCCACCAGTAAAAACTAAAGAAATAATATATAATACAGTTTAAAGATGAAATAGATTTTATTAACTATTTCAAAAAAGAGTGTGTTTAATATTTAGACTATAAGGACATGCCTGAAACATCAGCATCTGTTCTCTGGGAAGCAGACAAAGCTCTGATAAGAGGTAAAATAATTTCATTCTCATCACGTAAAAAGAAAAGCAAACATAAATGTATTCAGCAAAATGAAGAAACCATTAAATCCCTAGAAAAAGCCCATGTATCCTCCCAAGAACAGAAGATGCTGAACAAAATACATGAAAGCAAAATGAGAATTAAATGAAATAAATAATAAAAACTGAAGCACAAAGACTTCGCTGGCAACATTTTGAAGATGGTAACAAATCAGGTCAATTTCTATCTAACAAGTTAAAATAAGAAAAAACAACTATATGCTATTTTTATGCTGTTAAAGACTTAACTGGGGAAACAGTATATGACCCTGAAAGAATTACCAACACTTTTAGGGACTTTTACAAACCTTTATATTCACCTCAGATAAAGCCAACGAAAAACAAACTGCAAGGCGAGACAAAGGCATTGCAGTACTGGGACTGGGGAGCCATGGCCTGAAAGCGAAAATGTCATTTTGGGGGGTTAGGTTTTGAATAAATGCTCATTCCTGGTGAACCCCTATTTCTGAGGACAGGAGAAGAGGGGTTAGGGTGGGGGGCCGATTGAACCTGGTCATTCTTAGAGCGCCAGGCCTGACTGACATTTCTCACAGAAAAATGATAAAAATTATTTATTAAAAATAAAGTATCATTTAGAATAACATTTCAACTCTCCCACAACAATAAGGCAAAGAACTGTAGGTACTGAGGCATTTAACAGCAGGTTTAAAAACCTTCCCAAACATGCACTGATAAAAAAGGACAACAAATAATACTCTCCTTATTTTACCAGCTGGCTTTCCAGCAAGTGAATATAAAATCAAGAATACAACCTTGTTGTCTTGTTTACCCGACATAAATTACCTCCGAGCATCTCCTTTTTAATCAACCTGAGAACACACAAGCGCAGATTGTGCATGCAGGGGATGACGAACACTTCTAATAAAAGACCTGCATCTTACACTTCTGCAAAGTCAGACTAAAATATTTTGTCCATAAATACCTGGGGGATCTGAAGCACTTTGCATGTCATATAAAATTTCATACGCTGCCTAAAATTGGTGTAACACAGGCTATAAAAAGCCTCATTCAATCACAAAGGAACACTGTGTTCCTCAATAGTTCACGAGAGTTGATGCAGGATAAATATATAGTGTAAACCTGATGTTTTAATTTGTAGTAGTAGTGTGTCAGTTGTATCTATCACCATACATTTACCACTTATGTTGTTCT
Organism: Microctenopoma steveboyesi; assembly: GCA_032359275.1. Classification (NCBI taxonomy): domain Eukaryota; kingdom Metazoa; phylum Chordata; class Actinopteri; order Anabantiformes; family Anabantidae; genus Microctenopoma; species Microctenopoma steveboyesi. The sequence goes on along the minus strand of JAUMHF010000019.1, from coordinate 1,615,671 downwards.
TTATTTTTCAGACATGAACGTTGGTAAGTATATATAGAGATCCAAACATGTTTTAGAAGAAGGCAAATAAGGTGACATGAAAAATAAAGATAAAGATAAAATATAAATGTTATGTTTTATTAACAATGTCTCATTGTTTATGATACATGTGCTGTGATTGATATTTATAAAACACCTGGTACTTAAACAGTTCACTGAAGGTTGACACATATATAGCACAAGCAACACAATTGGTTTTCCAATACACAACCTAATATTTAGTTTGGTGTTAATGACCTCTAGCCTCGTTCTAAACATCATGCCACTGCTCACTGCACACTAACAGGCAGATATGTGAATGACTAGCTGGTGGAGGAAAGGGAGCTTTCATTTTTCTAAAAAGTTCCAGAAGTTCCTTAAGATGCTGTAAATACAGCATGTTACACTGCCCCCAGTGGCCACAAACGTGAGGGGTTGCTGCTTTAAATCTTTTTATTTACTCAGTTTTACATCCATTCATTACTGCTGATCATTTCACCCAGAAAGGTCCCCACACTCTGACTCAACATTCACAATGGGAGTCAGATTTTCACAATAAGAGTCTTTTAGTGAAAAATCATGAAAAGATTAAAAATAAGTGGGATTTTGATAACTGATGGTCATTTCACACAGACACAGACGTCAACTTTTTCACTTTGTCAACTTCCATCAACCTTTTGTCCATTTTGCAGCTTTGTGCAAACTTTTTACAGTTGTCAACTTTTTGACTTTGTCAACTATTATCTTTGTCAATACTCGGTAAATCCTGCTCTCGGGGAGATGGGTCTAAGGTTCAGCGGCGCCAGGTGGCAGGCACCTTCAAAGTTTCCCCAGGAACTTTCTAGTTCTATTTGTAATACATACTAAACACAAGACTGTTCTGCCCTGGAATGTGCAGCCAAAGAAATACAAACAAATACAACTCCCTCCACGTTTCAGGTGCCACAACCAAAACAATACAGAGGACATTCAAATATATTCCATGTGGCCTGTATGATCTCCTACCACCTCCTACTTTAGAAGGTGATATCGGTATATGTCTACAAACCGTATTAAGGCAAAAATGTCCGCCTGTCCCCGTGTCATCTTTTTCTTACACCCCCATCTCTCCCCACTTCTCCTCTCCATTTTCTTGACTGTGTGAGCAGTTCGGTCACCTGAACCATGCAGCGGTGATTGCCTCTGCAGTTCAGTGCGGTGGTCTCATTTCCGATGCCCCATGACTATTCCTGGAGGTGCAGCTCCACTGTGATTGATGCTTTATAAAACCTTTTTTACAGTTGTGACATTTCAGGGAAAACAAGCGGGCTCTGAGTGTTCCATCTGCCGAGTCCACTCGCCTGTACCTCCCTACGTCAGACACCACAATCTCCTTCCTTTCTTGCCTATATGTTCGCTTGCCCATTGCCCTCTAAACTCCTTCATTTCCCTTCAGCGCTGTCCACAATCTTTCACCTTACTTCTTCATATTTCTTTATTCATATTTTCCCTCTTACTTACATACGTCATATAGTTAGATATAGTTAGAGTACAAATAGATATAATAAATAATATAATAAATAACACACACTTATGTCACTTTCTTCATTCAGAAGTAACTGTTATAGTATTTCTTTGTATTTAGAGACTGACTGCTGCTAGGCTCGCGCCTGCGCACTTCCTGGGTTTCTTGATGCAGACTTCGGCGCTTCAACACTGTACGACCCATCACTAGTATTTTCTTGCATGCTGCTGTTTATTATTTTCCGGGGTAAATAAAAATCCTTCTTTTTGAAAATCCACTTGTGGCTCTCTTTGCCATGTGCTCGGTCCTTTACAGCAAGGATGAGCAAAAACCTTACTGTAAGCATGACCCTGTACCTTAGGATTTCAACTTGCTTTTTTTTTTAAACTGCTTAAAAAAATGTGAAGAGCAGAGCAAAGGTTTTGACATATGTTAAATTAGTTGCTAAATGCTGAATCAACTTAACACCAAAAATATTAGCTCCCTTAGCAACCAAGTTTATTCCGGCACCACATGTTGTGGTCTTTTACATCACAATTTGGGTTAGGGTTAGTGTCCATATGAAAAACTAAACAAAATCCTCACAAACACAGTCTAAACCTAACCATGTCATTTTTATGCCTAACTTTCCCATGCTGTATGATTTACAGTGCAGTGCCATTGAAAACAAAAAGAGTTGGGGTAGTCCTTTAACTCCCAGTTTGCCCAAAGCATTTTGCTACTGTCAGTATGTCGATTCCATGATTGTGACTTTCAAATAAATGAAAGTACCTTTATAAGAAGATATTTTCTAGCAGGAATATATCTAAGAGGGACTGTGTTGTTTTCTTTGGATAGCCGGTTATTAAACCATTTTCCCCCTGGGAAATAGTTATTCGCTGTGTGTGTGTGAACATATGTCACTGCCATGCTGTCAGTTCTAGGTAGTAAATTCTTCATCATGACTATCAGTGCGATTAAATAGCGGTAGCTGGGTACATTCATCATGACACGTAATCAAAGAGAAGGTCACATAGGTCATGGACTGAAGGAGGACACTAATGGACTAGGTGCATTCATTGTCGAGTGTGTTACTGTATAACCACACACTGAATTTACTGAATAACAAGCTCTTCACAGGCATAGGGTGCAGAGGAGGACAGAGTAGTTTCTTTAAATCATCAGTAACCTTTGACATTCTTAACAGGGAATTATCTTCTTAGGTTACACCCATTATGACTGTTAAGGTCCACTCCACTTAAACCTCCCGAACTCGGAAAGCTGATGAAAGACTGTGTTTGTGGATTTTAACTCTGCATTTATTTGCATTCAATAGCATATTTCTGTGTCCTGTTATGGGTCTAGCTTTACCAGCTGAATGGGCCCCATTCCTCTAGCAGATAGATCACAGATTTCCTGGCTAACAGGAAGAAACACATGAAACTGAGATAGCTGGTCTTCTAACCACCAGCTCCGTCACTGTGTGGATTTACAGCGAGAGCCCAATAACCATCCACCCCCGTCACTTTATGTGGCTCCCCAGTGAACACTGTGGAATTTCTGCTTCTTGAGCACCACAATCAAACAAGAAGTCAACTGGGAACAGAACGTCAGCTGCCTAACAAAGAAGGCGCAGCAGAGGATGTACCTATGGCAGCTGAAGGGGTTCAACCTGCCAAAACCAATAAAGGTGCACTTCTAATTTACCAACACGGAGCCCATGCTGACCTGTTTTACCACTGTTTGGTACTCTGCTTTCAATTCCAAGGACAAAAACAGTCTGCAGTATATCATTCGCTTAGCTGACAAGTTGAGCGTCTGCAATCTGGCATTGCATTGGGACTTGCATCACTCCTGAAGCAGAGTGAGAAAGATAGAAATGACCTCAGCCTAAACAGTTTTTTGCTGCACATCAGTACCACGTGATCCACACCACAAAACCCTAGCTACATCAAAGATAATCAATGGAAGACTTTTTTCTTATCTGGAAGGTGTGCCATCAAAGGAAGGTGTTGGGTATGCTGGTGGTTTATTTATTTTTCAGGAAATCGAAGTTAGTGTGGAGACCAGCGATGGGTAGATGAGGCCTCATCAAGCATTCTGGCACATTACCTAAACTGTATTGATACTGTGTCGATACTTTGTCATTGTGTTACTTGTCAACCGGCACCTGCTGCATCTTATACATCATTGCATGCATTCTAATGGAAAATTAAATGACTTACTCAGGGCTTTCAAGAAGAAGAAGAAGAAGAAGAGTCATCTTTATTGGTCATTGATACATTTTTACATGTTATAATGAAATTTCTTCACTGCATTTGACCCACCCCCCCCTTTGGGGGAGCAGTGAGCAGCCACAGTCCGCGTTCGGGGAGCTAGCGCTGAGTGTCTCGCTCAGGGACACACCTGGTATGGGGGGGGCGGGGGGTGGGCTGGGTGCCTCAGCTGGGAATCGATCCTGCCATTCTCTGCATCCCAGCGCTCTACCTTAACCACTCTGCTACTAGGCCGCCAAGTGTCACGCACTATGCCTATATGTTTTTTCTGTTGTTGTTGTTCTGTTTTTAAGAAAATTAGTTTCTCCAAAGTTTTCAATTAAAGGCAATTATGCTTTTTTAATGCAATTCGAAAACATTTACTATTGTTACACTGCAGTAGAGCAGACTGAAATCCAAGATAACTGACAGTCAAGCAATGATTCTGTCCAAAGCTCAGCATCACTGGTCCCCTTAGAGCGATTAGAATAGAGCAAAAACCGATAGGGATACAATCATCTTTCTACACATTCAAATGTATTTAGAATACCAGACCAGAGTTGTGTAGTCATACATATATACACTAAGCAAGGCTAACAAACCACATGTTGGTTAATAAACTCACATGGTTCTGGAGCACATCTGTTAAAAATCACACTTTCTTCCAAAAGTGCATTTATATTCAACATTGTCCTACAGCTTAACCAAACTCTTTGTTCATAACCTCTGATATGACGCAGAGGTGTATTATGGTGCTCAGTCTTGCTGACTTGCCTTTTGACACAGGGCTCTTCAGCAGCACGAGTTAATGACAATAGCACACTGCAGGGCAATAGATAGAGAGAAGAAAGTGGTAGAAGGAGAAGCCACCTTTCCCTCCCCTCTTTACTCCAAACTCCCTGGCGATAGAGTGAATGAAATGTAGATTAGCCTTTATGCTTGACCTGCTAACTCCCAATGACATACTAACAGATTGTAGCTGCTAGATAAGAGGACAAGAGAAAGAGAGAGGGAGGGAGGCAAAACAGAGATAAATGAGGGGCAAAAATAACGTTTTGTAAGGACAGGGGGAGTTATAAAAAAAAAGAGAGGAAGATGAAGATGGAGGAAGGGAGAGGTCAGTGAATGTGGAAGAAGATTATGGCAAAAAGAAATGATTGTGTTGATGGAATTAAAAATGTGGACGAGTTAAAGAGAGAGATGGAAGCCAGAGGTAACCTTCTCCCTGCCCCAACTCTATCTTAGGGTGAATGCTTTTTGAGTCGTATGTTACACACATAGATGGACACACAGGCAAAAGTAGACATAGTCGCGCAACATACGGGAAGTCAGCAGGGTCATGCTAATTTTAATACATTTGATTACAACTGAACCATCTCTTAGTTATGCTGCTATAGGTTTAGTCTGCTGGGGGACTCCAGCCTATCACACTGAACTCCTCTCCTCCTTTTCTTTCTCTGTCCACTTCACTGACATCATTGCATGTTAATAACTTTGTTTCTTTTCTCTCCC